>JAVTVY010011731.1:0-57451 GCA_036873755.1 Hanleya hanleyi | reverse complement strand
ACTGGCTAGCAGAGGTGGAGATATTAAAGTTGGTACAGAAGAATATTTGCTACATCTAATTAGGCAAATTGATTTGGTTCAGTTGATATACAAGTTTAACAAATTGAGTTCATTAAGTTTAATAAACAGCAACTGCTAAAGTTAGTTTGAGTCAAGGAAGTTAGTTACTGCAACTCCCTTGTTAGCCATCTTCACTAAACAGACTTGAGTTCAGTGCATGTAACATTTAATACCACAACTGATTGAATTATACTACTAGCATTTAAGTTCAGGTTACTTGCGTGTGATGATTTGATTTCCGAGAACATAATCATTTTGCCACAGTTGAGAGAACTTGAATAGCATAATTGAAAACTACATACTCTTCTTGATGTGTGTGGGTGTGGGGGGGGGGGTGTCGGATGAAAGGTCTATACATTCTTAATTCATTGGTGCTAAAGTAGGCAATGCTTTTTTCTTCCAGGAAAAGGGGGGAGGGGGGTGGAAACATTAGCTTGTTGTTGCATACATAATACCTGAATGATTTCCAAAACTACAAATCATTTTCTAGACCATTGCCAAATAATACAAAAAAGCTGGTATTGTTGGAGCAAACAGCCTTTTAATATTTATTTCAGAACTGAGTGACAAGGCCACCAAAGAGCTCGCCTGACTATATGAATACAGTAACTGTAACGATTGCCAGAACATGAAAACATATTTGCCATTTAATAAGGTACATGTACATGGAATTAAGACCTAATTAAATATTTTCAGAATATAATTATTTTGTAACATCCCTTCAAAACATACTAAATAAAACGTATGCCAAACTTGGGTACAGTCGGCAAAGTATTTTTTAATATAGCACCCCTAATTATTGCCTGGACATGAAATCTCTGTGTATTCGCCATTTAATTAGCTAATTACGCTCACTAAATATTAACGGAATGAAGCCATTCTGTACAGTAACATCCTCAGAACACCCCAATGGTATTGCCTGCTGGGTTTAGGCGCACTTGGTCAAGTATTTTTGAATATTCTGTCCATAAAATTTCCCTTAACATCCATTTAATTAGCTAATTAAACTAATTAAATATTCATGAAATGCAGCCATGCTGTTGCATCCCCCTCAGAACATCCCATATGATGTGTATGTCAAGTACCGCACAATAGGTCAAGTGTGTATATTGCTCCCCTAAAGATTGTCTTAACATGAAATTTTAGCATATTTTCCAGTTAATGGACCTGAACCCTGATGACGTATTATATCTCCTTCAATCACGTTATAAATTGTACATTCATTCATCTGCATGACAGCTGATCACTTATCCCGACATTTACGGTAACGTTTACATGCACCTGTCTTCCTGCATAGACTGTCTGTTCATTTTTAAGTCAAGTGTCAGCTAAAATTGCAACTACTAAAAGAAAGAACCTGGAGATGACTGCTTGCACACCCAACAGACGAATGCCTGTCTGTTCTGTTCGCTTTGTCAGGGAAAATAATAACAATAAAACTGCGAGCCTGGTGATGACTGTCTTCCTGCATTAGATTCTGTCTGTCCAGTAATCCTGCAGTCCACTATCAGGGAATAATGCAAACAATAAAACTAAGAGCCTAGAGGTGACTGGTTTCACACCCAATAGATGTGTGCCTGTTTTCCTGCATTAGACTCTCTCCATTCAGCACTTTGTCAGCTATCAGGGAATAATGCAAACTATAAAACTAAGAGCCTAGAGGTGACTGGTTTCACACCCAATAGATGTGTGCCTGTTTTCCTGCATTAGACTCTGCCCATTCAGTACTTTGTCAGCTATCGGGAAATAATGCAAACAATAAAACTAAGAGCCTAGAGGTGACTGGTTTCACACTCAATAGATGTGTGCCTGTTTTCCTGCATTAGACTCTGTCCATTCAGTACTTTGTCAACTATCAGGGATTAATGCAAATATTAGGACTAAGAGCCTAGAGGTGACTGGTTTCACACCCAATAGATGTGTGTCTGTTTTCCTGCATTAGACTCTCTCCATTCAGCACTTTGTCCGCTATCAGGGAATAATGCAAACTATAAAACTAAGAGCCTAGAGGTGACTGGTTTCACACCCAATAGATGTGTGCCTGTTTTCCTGCATTAGACTCTCTCCATTCAGCACTTTGTCAGCTATCAGGGAATAATGCAAACTATAAAACTAAGAGCCTAGAGGTGACTGGTTTCACACCCAATAGATGTGTGCCTGTCTTCCTGCATTAGGCTATGCCCAATCAGTATCAACTATCGGGGAATAAGGCAAACAATACAACTAAGAGCCTAGAGGTGACTGGTTTCACATCCAATAGGTGTGTGCCTGTCTTTCTGCATTGTCAACTATCCGGGAATAATGCAAACAATAAAACAAAGCTTAGAAGTGACTTCCTGCTGCATTAGACCCTGTCCTTTCCACATTTTGTCAACTATCAGGAAAGATTGTTCACAATAGAACTAATTACAAGCGTCTAGTCCGTCATTCATAATCCAGCCGTCGTCCATTAGAGAATATCCGCGTCCATAATCCAAATTACAAGCGTCTAGTCCGTCATTCATAATCCAGCCGTCGTCCATTAGAGAATATCCGCGTCCATAATCCAAAGACCTATTCCATTTTCCACATAACAGTATTAGCACCAAATTCAAAAAGACAATCATAGTATACATAAACATAGGCCCAGAGGTAACTAGTTGTAAGTTTGGAACCAACATTCTCAATTTACTGGAACGGTTAACCGTTTGTGATTGGACTGTTCGAATCGGAGGGGGGTGTGTCACCGCTGGAAGGATGGAAGAGCCAGTTCGGGAGCGCCAGTGGTTGGAAATGCATTCCCCCGTGTTTCTCGCTTACCAGCGCGAGATAGGTGTTGCCTTTTATGTGGAAAATTCTTTACGGACTATGGATTGGGATGGCATTCCCATTTATGGACTATGAACTGTAATTTCGCTGTGAAGGCGATTTTCCGGGTGTTCGCAACGGCGCCGGGGGGTGAAGAGTGGCCCCGGCTATATAAGCTCGAGCAGACGGAGGGAGCGTGTTCAGACCAGAAAGCCAGCGCTGGATAAAGCACGTCCAGGTACAGCCTGTAACTTTCGATTTCGGCGTAATGTACGGTTGGGCCGTAAATGCAGTTGTTTTGGCCTGGGAGTCTAAAAGCTTGTACGATCCTGTAGCTAGTGTAACCTGTAAGAACACGCCAATCCAATGAGAATTTGCCAGCTCGCATTTTCGGTGTGGAAACGTGTTTGTGGTTATACTATAGTTTAGGAAACACTAGTGTCTGGTGTAGTTGTGGGGTATTTTGTAATACTGTAATGAGACATGTGTTTGCCCGTAGCACATTCAGGCAACTCGCATGGTCTAACTTCAGTATAAAATAAGGCTTTTAGATCTATACCAGTAGGTTGATAAGTTCGACATTATTGCTGTGCTATCCCGCTGCACTGGGACTAAAGCCACAATATTTAGGTGTCGATCTTGTTGACCGTGAAGCGGTATATGACAAAAGTTAGGGATTCCCTCCACCCCCTGAAATATGCAACTGCACTAAATACAGAGGTAAATCAACCAAGTTTCCCCCTGCCATAATCCTACGACGTATCGTGTAGCCTGTTTATTCGGCGCAGACGGCCGGGCAACGTCATCCTTGTAGGGTTGTGATCATCTCTTCGAGCCCCGGATCTCCACTAGTGAAGGGGTTAACGACGGTGACGGCCAGAATGCCAGTGGGCAATCCCGGTTATTGATTTGTTTTCTCGTAAACACCACGACTGGTCCTGCTCGTACACGTTACATTACCAAGAAAAAGCTTTTGTAACACAAGCACTGTGCATTCAAAATTTGATATATATTTGTAGACCTACCGGTACTGTTACAGGGTATGAAATAGACAAACAAATTCTAGTTGCCCATCGGCAAGCACGGGCAACCAACACATCCAAATGCATTGCAATTTGGACCGAAATTTAGGTTGCCCCGGGCAACCGGGCAAAGGGCTATTTTGCACCCTGACTACATAATTTGGCCACAACAAAGGTTATCTTCATTGGTGATATGAATTTAACGACATACACTCCTCCTAGATAATTTAAAATTCAAGATGGGGAGAATTTAAAAGAATATGGAAAATTCAGATAGTTAAAATTTGGAAAGGCAAACGAATAACATGAGGTCAAGAAAAATTGAATTTAGTACATGACAGATTCTGCACTCTAGAATACTACTGCTTTATTTTTCAAAGGAAAGTTGTCATAGCTGGGGACATTTTGTTGCAGTCTAATTCCAGAAGACACATTTGCAGAAATTCAAAGGTGTATTTACCACCTTTTGGGTAGGCAATGTTCAGTGAGTAAATAATGCCCATGAACAGACATATGACCAAGGAGAGTGATGTTACTTCGTCAATCAGTATCGTCTTTTCTGCTACGATGCAGTATACATTGCGGTTGATGACCCCAACAAATGGTTCCCAGTCTTCGCTGGTTAGATCTTCTTCTACAGTGCCATCCTGGAAAGCAAAATAAGGATGGTTGTTATACTTTGTTCTCTCCAAACTACATACAAGACAAGAGTTCAGTTGAACCGAAGATGATATGCCCTTACACATACACAGTAGACAACATGGCTAAACCCTGAAAAGGAGAAAGTGGGGGGGAAGTGCCTTGGAGATATGGTTATGTGCAAAAAGGGAATCAGATCAGCTGATCAATGCTATGATAATAATAGTAATCATTCTGTTACAAAATGATTCAGGAAATCAAACAACACATTATGATGATAAATGGTTTCAGCAATATTGGGCTCCATTTCCTTATGGTCAAGAAATCATACAACAGTATACATGTATGGTGTTTAAAGAATCCACATGACAAGGTCATGAGCTGCATTCATGAAAAAGAATATCAGGTAGAAGTGTTTTTTTCAACAATCAAGGGAGATAACTGCACAAATAAAGTTGGATCAGGTCGAAAAGATAACGGGGCTTCGTGTTTAGATTTAGTGCGTCAGCTAAAAATAGCTCATGTCGAAATGTTTAGGAGAAGGTCCTGCGAGTGGTTACAATATAATACGAGAGATCCTGAAGGATCTTGGCACCCACCATTGTCCGATAATTGTAAGCTAATGACAAGAGGATCTTTTTGTCCTTTGTTACTAAGAACAAACGATTGATTTGTTTACAGAATTTTGAATCTGAGCGAAAAGATCGAAAAAGGGACACTGAAAAACACCAAGATATCATCTTTCTAAGTTTAAGGAGTTTCAAGATTTCTAGAAACTGTACTTATGTCAGTTGTAATAGTACAAGAGAAAAGACCAAAGTTAGTCTGAAAGTGAATGTCCGGAGGATCATTCGTCTTCGTTTTGTAGTATTTTTTTTTTGCACGTGTCGTCATTGGGTTCTGGAAGCGAAGACAAATGTCTTTGACCCTTTGGCATGAGCTATGAAACATACTTAAGATTTTATAATTAGGAGCGCATGCTAATTCTGTTCTGTTTACTTGGCTAGTAGTTCGAGATATCTCTTTTAAGATACCATGCTCGAAAATAGTAACATGGTACAATACTTTATACTGAAGGGATCCGCGCAGTTCCTGAGAAATCGCGATAACAAGGTTTCATGGGGAAATCCAAGATAGCTGCCTTGTGGCCATATTGGATTTTCGAATGGGTCCAGAAAAGGTATCTTGCACAACTAGACACCACGGGGAACCTGTGTACCAAATTGAGAAAGACCCATGAAGTAGTTCCTGAGAAATCGCGATAACAAGATTTCATGGGGAAATCCAAGATAGCTGCCTTGTGGCCATATTGGATTTTTGAATGGGGCCAGAAAAGGTATCTTGCACAACTAGAGCCCACGGGGAACCTGTGTACCAAATTTGAGAAAGATCCATGAAGAAGTTACTGAGAAATCGCGATAACAAGGTTTCATGAGGAAATCCAAGATGGCTGCCTGGTGGCCATATTGGATTTTCGAATCGGACCAGAAAAGGCATTTTGCACAACTAGACCCCAAGGGGAACCTGAGTACCGAATTTGGGGAAGATCCATGCAGTAGTTCCTGAGAAATCGCGATAACAAAAAAAAACAAAAACTGCCTGCTGGCCTGCCTCTTAGTTTTTGGGGAAAAAATGCCTGAGAACCATTTATTAACTTTGTTTAACCTTATTTAGTTTGATCGACTACTATAGACATTTAGATACCGGTATGTTAGTCCAACAACTGAATGCAGCCAGACAGGCAACAATAATACGGGGATCAGGATTTTCTCCATTAGTGGGTGTCTGAACACCAATTTCCATCGTTTACACCCAATGATTGGACACATAATAACTCGATATAGATGCATGTATTCCCTGAGCAAGAAATTATTAATGCATGGCTGCAACTGTGAAACACCGGCAAAATTGAGGGAAATAGGTCACGGTCAGGGAGCATCTGCAGCATAAAACAGATGGACAAAATGTTCATTTTTGAGAGCATTTTAACAAAACTGATGAGCTAGTCGAATTATGAGGTGAGCTGTAAGGAAATATTTTTGGCAATCAATGTGATGAACTGATGTACAAAGATAAGAAAGGGGCATAGCTCTGCAAGTTTGATATGGTTCCGGTTGGTGACTGAACAGCTGATCACAAATTTAAAATTTGCCATGCAACAAAAAAAAAATCTGGGTCAGATGTCTGAAGAAGAAAAAAATATGACATTTTAAAAGTCTGATGCATAAAGGTTATATGAAATGGCTTATGACTCAATGCAATTCCAGTAACAGAGATCACATGGTCTGAAGCCAATTGACTCTCTTGAAAATAGACAATCATGAATGATACAACTGAAACAGGAGCCCAGGGGGCTTCAGTATACACACGTACATCCGGATTTACACTGGTACAAATTTCAAGGTTGTTTAATGCAGGGTTCCTTCCTACCCTTTGTGAAATACAAAATTCTAGGACTTTTCCAGGTCCATACATAACAACCTTTTTCCAGGAACTTTAACTGAATTTTGAAAGAGGGGACAATAAAATTCAAGGACTTTTCCAGGACTGTTTACAAATATTGACAGAATTCAAGAATTTCAAGGTCCTGGAATTTATCTTCTCAAAATTCAAGGAAATCCAGGACCCGTATGAACACTGTTAATGGCCTTGGTCCCAATTAGTAGTTAGCAATCCAAAGAATGAGCACTTAAGACATCTTACATTCAATGATACACTAAAAGGAGCGCTTGGTAACTAGATGTAGTTGACCTTGAAACAAGAGTCGAGAGATCACATATCCGACGAAAGTAGAATATTGGAAATATCTATATTTCATACATAGACAAGGGGAGCTACTGCCTATGGCGGAAAATGTCGCTGGACAAACTGAATTACTGTTACATTGTACCTTGGCTTTGGACAAGAATGCTCAATGTTCGTCCACAACTTTTCTCCCACTTTTAGGGACTGCAGGGAATATATTCTGTCAACGTACTCGTCCAATTTTCCATAGAACTGGCCTTTAAGATCCTTTGTAACCAATCTACTGAATTCCGAACAAATCTGTGGAGATGAATTAGTGCAGTACAGCTTGATACCTGGCAACATTGCCACCAAATGCATATAAAAATACATGTAATTTCAAGACAGTAGAATCATTCTTCAACATATATTAGACTTTCATTCTGTGAGAGCAGATACATGTATATTTCCAGTGGCGTAACCAGCCAATGGGGGGTGGGACTATCCCAGGACATAAGGCAAGGGTCCAGGGGCCGCTATAATAGGGCCGGGGCATTCCCTTTGATGTCAATGAGATACTGCAGTTTTTAATCTTCTTCCATCATGTCCATACTCTGACCTCTATGATATAGAAAAAAGGATTCTCTGTCATAGAGGTCAAGGTACATGCCGTATATAACAGGTTGGAGAAAATACCTTGATTGAGGTATTATACCTTTATCAGGGTATTATAGCTCGATTAAGGTATAGGCCTATACCTCGATTGGGGTATAGGGCTATTACAACTTCAGTTTTTGTATATTTATGGAAAATGTGGACATCCACACATACCCCGGACTGCCTGGATCTTTCAACAACATCTATGGCTTCATTGTTACATAATTTTCACTGCAACTTACTGCTTCGTTTGATGCGACTAATCATTCAAGTTAGCCACTCTAATATTTCAAAAATGAAACATGGCTTCAAATGACATATTCGGTGAAATTTAATATGTAAATGAAAATGGCATGTGATGGCACACTTCCATCTCAAAGTCATACTCAAGTTGCATGAATGTAGACGCACTGACTGATGAATAAATTAGACTAAATTGTCTGATGCAATGCACAATCTCCTAGCACACATGGCAGAGTCATAATATCCACAGCAGAGGTCTGTTTTTTATGTACACGGATGAATGGATACGGTGTCATTCTGGGAAGAAGTGACTAAGAAATTTGGGTCATAACTCACCTTGTTTACATAACAAACCGAGCCACCCACTGTCACAGCTTGAGCAACGACCACTTTCATGATTACACGCGAAGTTGCCTCCCTTACAAGCTCCACACGTCTCTTGACATCCACTGCCGTACGTGCCATCAGGACATTCTTCAATAGATAAAGAAACCTAGCATATAGTAAATCGATAGGCCCGGCCGACTGATTCATACCTCAGACCTGACTGTCAGTAATCAAACATCCTCCCTGATACTATCTCAATTAAAATATCATTATAAACCCACATACAACTAAGCATACCACGCGAGAGAAGCTGTCCATAGTTTCAATGTGTCTGAAAGGACATAATGCTATCTCTTTCGCTCGTTAGTCCATGTATTGTCATCACGAAGTTGTGATCCAAATACTTTGCTTACACCATGTGCCTTGCCAGCCAGGCTGACAACTCGAACAACGCCCTTTCGATTTCCCACATGTAAGTCTGCCTTCTTTGCAAGCGCCGCACGTTTGATTACATTGGACACCAAAGATAAATAATTATAATGGGTAAACGCCGAAGCAATTATTAACAGGTTTACATCTCAGGACGATAAAATGAACCAAAGCACCAAAAACAGCCAGTAACAAACTCTATACTCTCTTGTAGTTGAAACTTTAAGGGTTTCAACATTGGTCTTCGGGTGTTAAAATTTGTAATCGTAAGTTTCAGATTTTTGTTAAAGTAGATTTCCATGCTGCTCCATAAGAGTGAAAAATCAACACTATAACAGTCACTGTTGACACCACATTAGCTGTGCCAGGCCTAAGCAATTTTGTGTCTATATGGAATCATGGGTGCATTTCGAATGTCCGCTAATATTTTCGCTATCCATTAAGCTACAGAGCTGAAACTTTCCATACCACGCATTTGAATCAACCCCTACCACACCGTCTTATCGAAAGATGACTGACTGCCAATGGCGCCACTTTCTCACAGCTTATTTATGGCCCATTTTGGATTGAACTTTCCGAATTTCGTTATTCTTATTTTCTTTCATGGATGAATGAAGTATCAACACTTTAAACGAAACTGCCCTGGTTCGATAAAAGGTGAAATGCAAATATGGAAGAACACGACACAAAATACAACAACGTTCGAGCCTTTTTTTAAATTTCCCCATTATTATTTATGCATGGATTATGTTGCCTGTAGTAAGTCACAAATGACTCAGATATGATAAGAAAAAGGAGTACTGGCAGTTTCGGATCTTTATGGATTCCGAAGAGTTTGATTGGGAAGCAGGAGGGATCATAGGGGATTAACACGAGATATGCATATATCTGCGTCTGGAAAAAGAAATCATTTTCTCGTTTTCAGAATCAATCAATAAATTCACCAGTCGTAATCCGTACTGGATCTTATGTTATAGCAAATTATTGATTTTTGTGGAATTTCGTATTAAGCAGAATGAAAATGTAGCTTTCAAGAATGGTTATTTATAACTTTAAGTACACGTTGTTTTACAGGTCACTAAACAAACACACCGAACCAAACATACCCCACCTAAACTCAGTCCAATATAAATACAATTTTCGTTGAAATATATCCATGAATTATATACAATCATACAGCTGTTTTAGCACAATCTAATATTATTCACTCCAAATCTTAATAATGGTCATCATCCGCTAAGGGTATTAATCAAGGACGATCATATTAACTTGGCATGTGGTGGACATTTCACTGGTTATCCGCATAATACTGACCGTTACTATATCTATCACGATCGTTTTCTTGACCAGTTATCTTTGGAAATAAAGTCATTTGAACATGCAATCTATATAACTATCGTCACAATATATAGGAATAATGGTGAACGATTAAGATGTGGAGAGTATAGAGTGAAAAAATAGCGAGTCGCCTTCTTAGTTCACTACGTCATTATATTCCTACTGCTGCAGTTTCGAACATGACTTCTATAATCTCCAAAACCCATACATACCGAAAGTCAAAATAATTATATCACGTGTACATATAATCATTAAATGGCTATTATGTTTTTGAACATTGTTCGCTCTGCAAAGAGCCTGGTGATAATTGAACGTTGCACAATCTGGATAAACTAGCGAAATCGTGGCGTAACTCGAAAATATACCGGAAGATCGTTGCTTCATTTTCGGATGAATTCAATTAAATCACTCTTGGGCAACAGCTGCATATAATCGTATACTCTAATCGTAATTTTTATTTGTATTCCCAACGCCAAAATATTATAGCGGATTCGAGATCCACTAGGCCTGGTACGATCAGAAGATGTTAAACCATATGTGATAACCGTTGCAGATCGGTAGCTTAAGTGTGGTATACCACGCCTTTTCAACCTCATCCCTTTCCCTATTCCAAATTCAAACTTGAGAAGTGGGGTATGGCTCCTCGGATATTTTTCTTATGCTTCCCTTTAAATTCTGTAAATTCGCACACTTTGGACTGGTCTATTGAAACAAACAAAGACCATGTTATATAATCATTCGGGGACGTCACAATGACGTAATAACCCAATGAGCAATTTATTGTCTTTTTTTTGTCCACTTTCAAATAGATTTTTTTCTGATTCTACTGCAACTTCTTGATATAGCAGACTCGATTCATGTTCGCTGGAGAGATATTTTCACGTGCCACTCTTCGGGTTACACGGACATAATTATAAATAGAATGGGTTCAGTGAGTACAGAAACACTGGTTTCACAACACAAAGACTTATGGAAGCAATATGCATAACAATACAAAGTAATCTTTAATCAACAAGATAACAATAAAATACGAATAAATCGATGGTATGCGATGCCGAGCGATGGCGTTAGAAAGTATCGATTGTTGTAATGGTAGCTGGGGTACATCCAGTTCAGTCTCTGAGTGCTCACTGGCAAACTCTAGATCCGATGAAGTTTAATCGGCGAAGTATACTTACTTGGTATACTTATTAATGAAGTATCAATCTTGCAGACTTCAATCTGGTGAAGTACAAATCTTGGGTGAGTTCAAATCTTGTGACTTTAGAACAATCTTGTATAGGTCAAATCTTTCGACTTCAGAACAATCCTGTAGAGGTCAAATCGTTTTGACTTCAGAACAATCTTGTAGAGGCCAAATCTTATGAGGAACAATTTTGTAGAAGGTTTCATCTGATGAAGTACAATCTTGTACAAGTTTGAAGTACAATCTTGTAGATCCGGTGAGGTTCACCCAATCCGGTGAAGGTTTCACCGGATCCGGTGAAGGTTACTCAAAACAGCATAAAATCAAGCCGTTATTAACTTCAATTTATCGCAGAGTATTTTCATAGTGTTTCGCCAAACTTACCGTGCCGAATAGGGGTTAACAAGTGTACTTTATAGCTCGTTTTATTACACCTGATCTTATCCTTACTCTAAACCAAACGTTGGGATGGACGGGGTTTGTCCCACCAGATATTTTCTTTAAACCTATGTCTAAAGAGCTCAAACTTTCTATATTATGCATTTTAGTTCCATGCCATTATAAAATACTAAATAAAACGATAAACAGTTAATTAAATATTCGTTTATCATCGTATTATAAGTGAGTATGAGTTGTGGGTGTTATTCACCATTTGCAGGTGAATGAAGACAGTTATATTAAAATGATAAATTTCTCATCAGTTAAATAATAGTATTATCTTCGATGCAAAAAATGCCAAACGATGGGAAAGCGAGGCAAATTTACCTCATCGTAGCTTTGCGTAAAAATGAGCACTCAATCTATTTTTACTATTTTGTGTTGCCAATTTATATACGGCATGAAGCAAACATTATGAATTTAAGTGCCCTGTATCGTGATTGCCGAGAGTAACGACAGCGAATTTGCACTGAGAGGTGTCCACTCCAAATGCGTAATTGGAACTTGGTAATATCTCGCCACAGCGTGAGAACGTGAATGTGTGTAAAGGAAGAAATCAGAATCTTGGTAGCAAGAGTAGAATATCGAATATGTGGCAGGAGTTGAGTGCTAATAAGAGCGTGCGCGATAGAAAACACAGCCGATGTTCGGGTCACGTTTTCAACGTAGATATACTCCGGTTTACCTTAGCGCCGCGTTTTGGTGTAGTCTTGAATAGGGTACAGCCAGTAGATGGAAGAGATAAAGGATCTGCAGAAGACATGTCTCGAGACGTATGTTCAATTCAGTATGCTTCTGACCGGTTTTGTCAGGAGAAAATCGTTTGTAGCCCTAAGGTAGCGTTCCCAATTAGCGTTTTTGCTTCATTCGTTTAAATCTCTGGAAAAAACCCAAGTCGTTCTACACCCATCGTTTTGATTTTCGTGGAAAACCATTGAAAAAAACATTCAACGCATTGGTTCGTTCGCCACTGAACGAAGTCGTTCGTTTTACAGAAAACCATTGCGTTTTTTTCCTTCCTTGTTTGCCATCGTTCGATCGTTTGTTGGAAAACGAAGGCGCAATAATACAGTCACGTGATGTTCGCATTATCCAACCTGATAACGCAATCTCCGTGGGCACTGAGAAAAGAATCCGTTAATTCAATGCCGAATTCTCTGACGTTTGGAGATGTTGAAGTTCAGCTGCATACTTAGAAGACAAAAGAAATTAATGCACAGGTTTTTGCCCCGGTTTGAATTTGTATTATATAGAGAGTCTACTATATTGATAGCTATAAGTACGTGTAGGAACAAACGATACACCAGCCCGTGGTGACGCCTTTCGGTTTCCTCTCCGTTCTATTTCGATCTAAACGTCCGGGTTTTGAAAAATGGATATGAAATTTATTGGTAATCTGGAAGGGGTCCCGGTTTCTATATGTCCGTATCTTTGGCCGTTTGCGGAGTGTTGTGCGGGCACCAAATTTTGAGACCGCTTGTCGTATACGCATATCGCGGTCCAAAATGGAATCCCGACAAAGATTTGTTCTCGGGAACGTCTTTCTTCCATACTATTGAAGGTTTAATCGGTATGTCCATGTCCTAAGGTTTTCCTAATCCAATTGAAATAAAACGTTTCGATTATCTCTAATGAATATATATTTGAATTATATTCTCTTACCTGGATAATTGATTGTATATCCGACGCGGAATAAATGACATATTTAGGGTATTCTTTGCCTCTTTTGCAGAATACATAGAACATAACCGTAGTGGTTAACGTCGTAACGCGAAATAAGACATGAACTACGGTCGATTTTGGAAATAAATTAATCGACAGGTCATCTGTGTTAATGACACCGACAGGTGCACCTTCCTTCATAAATGACCTGTTGATACTGGATCGCAGAAAATAAAATGAATTCTTTAAAGAGTTGTTTGTATATGTCGTCCATCGGCGGAGCGCGTTGTTAGTTTCACAGTGTGAATGAATCAGTTTCATGTCGGGTAATACTTAAAGGCGTTGATTGCAAATTCAACTCAGTCTTAGTGATGTTTATTTCACGCGGCTATTGACCTTAATAATTGTAAACCGGACGCAATGCTATTAACTGGAATTGAAGAGTTTTAACGTTTTTATTTTATTTCCATGAATCTCTATTATTGTATTTATTTTCTTCTCAGTTATAGGCCCGATTGTTCCCAAATTAACTCGACATGAACTTCCCGTAGAACTCTCTGCCAAAGATATCAAAACAAGTTCAAAGAAGGAGATTATAAGACTGCTTGACAATTGAAATTGGAGGTGTTGATCATTCACACGTAACACCATACTCGGTCTGTGAACAACCGTCGACGTAAGAAAACAGCGAAGTGGAGGGGTCGGAGGGGTTAATTTCTTTGAACGAAAAAATTCAAACAACATTGTTAGCGGGCGTGCCTTAATAATATGCTTACCTTGTATTTATTTGTCGCTGATTTCCTGTGTCCAGCAAATTAACCAAATAAAATAATTAACGCCCAATTGAAGACGCAATGAAGTTTTGGACCTACAGTCACACACGTTTCACTATCAACGGTACTGCTTTGTCCATGATGACGCTGACATGGAATGCTCAAAAACTTAAATCGAGCGTTCATTTTAAACTCCTGCGGTTTCGAGCTGTTACATACATAGATAGACAAATTTTGCTGTAAAAATCAAGCCATGCTGCTTATTTGAACTCTAATATTTCAGTATGTATCGCAAAATAATGGCATGATGGCATTTCAACTGATTATCACTTTGAAATGAAAATGTTTATTTTAAGAAGAACACTAAATTGTGTTGACATCGAAAATAGGCAATCAATTCTTCACAAATCGCTGCAAGATAGGATCCATTACTTAAACAAGCGTAGTTTATTAAATGAATTTAAATACAAATAATATCAATCATTCAACAATACAATAAATTTTGGTGAATGTTGTCTAGGCCGAGTTGCCGGGTGTTTGTTTTGATCTTGAAACTATATGTCAGGCCGATACTCAATATCGGTACTATGTAATATTTAATTTCCTTGGTCAGATAGTAAGACGGTTACAGTATCCGTGTTTAATCAGTGTCAGGACATTTCGGCACGCGACATTTCGGCACGCGACATTTTTTCACAAAATGAATGGTACAACATTTCGGCCCCCTTTTTGTCAGACCAATTGCGCTAAAAGTGAAGATTTTCACATTCTTTTTTAACATATGTTCAACATATATAAACATACCGTTTTAAGGGTTACCAAGTTGTAGGTTATCATAGTTGCTCACGATTATCTGCGACATTTCGACAACTTTTTTCAAATATTAGGGTTGATGGCGATTGATTGGTGAGGTTTTTACTCGTGATAGAATATTTATATAATGCTGTTTGCTCTATGAGCAATTCACAACATTTCTAAAACCAACAGCTTATGTGAAAAACGTTGCAGAAATGTCGCAGATATTCGCAGCCAAAAAAATTACGACTTGGTAACCCTTAAACTAGTCTGCTTATATGTTAATATATTTTAACAAAAGATAAGAAAATCGTAATTTTTAATATGATTTGGCTCATTGAAAAAAGTACCGGAATGTCGTGCGTCGAAATGTCGTACTCTTCACTTTGTGCCGAATGTCGCGTTCCGAAATGTCGCTGTTTGCGGATTCGTTTAATCATAATGGTTTTTTTAGTTCTTTCCAATTCTATACAAATATTAATCCATTGTCACTCTTACTGTAACAGTCTTATCACTGTCATCACCATTTCATGCCACCTTTTTCATTTTCACAAATATCCACAGTACCCATTTTTCTTCAATTGCCTGTTTTAGATAGAAAGACAAGTTCAATATTAAAACAATCAGAGAGTACACTAAGAAAAACAAAAAACCAATTGACAAACACGCATTTCCCAACTGTAACCAACGTGGTCCCAAAAGAAAACATTCTGGCCACACATTGGTTAATGATATTAACATTATATTATAAAAAAATATATAAAAAACATTATATATTATTTGTTTGATGCCGACAGTATACAGGTATTTGAGAAAATAAGACAAACTATATAAACCAGTTATCGGAACAGAATGAATTGAGTTAGGTTGAAATATTCTGAACAGAATGATCATGTGTACGGTTTCTCGTCATTAAATCAGCAGTCCCAGTGTTTGGGTTACAATACTGAATAATCCATGATAGATTATATTTATAAATCCTCGTCCGAATGCACACACACTGTGGTCAGTTTAATACGGTGACGGGTATATGCCGGTAGGCCTGTTATCGACGGTTTAACAGCCTACACGTATGAGCTACCTTCATTCAAGCAGTGTGTGGGCGTGTCTTAGTGTGACGTCACTCAGGCGGCACTACTTTCGTTCGTTTTGTCTCCAGCAAGTCACAGCCTTGGAAACTCTATAGAAAACCATCGAACGAACGCAATGGGTTTTTCTTCGTTGTGGCATGGTTTAAACGAAATGGTTTAAACCATGGAAACACGAACGTTAAATGGGAACGGCCCCTAATAGCATGGCATGTTGAGGCTGTATGGATATGTTAGTATACGACCAATTTGAGCGTTCATGATGATATGAAACGAACATCATGATGTCTTATCAGCATCTTACGAAGCGGTTGCCAATTCTCTTTGCATACAATACTACCTTATTATGCTTGCATAGAAGTTTGTGTCTTGTGAATAAGGGCTTTCGGATGCAGAAATTCCATAAGAGTCATACGTTATAGTTTCACCATCTCCATCACCATCACGAATCTCCAGAACAGGTCATGACTGTAAGAAATGGGTAACTCATTTATATAATGGTGTATGACTATCTGAAGAGCTATACACTGGCACTTACTCGATGTCAAAGGATTTAGCTCCATTCAACTTCTGAACAATATTTCCGAACTGCCTGGTCATCCATGTGCCTAATTTAGAGGGAATTATATCATCATAATGGCATATGAGCAGTTAGTTTCAGTGAAATAACTTCCAAGTATTGTCATCGAACCTAAAATAATCCGTCTCTACAATTGACGATGTAAGACTTCTCTGCGTCAACGCTGGCATTTTTCATGTTCCATCAAGATGTTAGCAGGATATATGCTACTCCCTTTCAGTAACCATTCCAGTCTGTTAGTCCAGTTTCAGGTTTGCAGCATTTCACCATCGAGTATCGGCAACAAGCCTAGTGTACGTTACCAAGTATGCATGTTTCCCTTAACATATTCGTTCTAATTCGGACAAACGCTACATTCAGGTGCGAAATAATCTCGAATACCCTGGTCTACATTTACACTCATAAGACGAGCTGACATTCATTTAACACCTAAATATGGAGTGGTCTTGTGACGTACACGCTCCTGCTTGGCTGAAATACCGAGTAACGCACACTGACAGTGGCTTCACTTATCTGCGTTGTAATTTGAACAAAGTAAAGCGAATGACTTGATTGACTGACACAGTAGGCGAAATCGCCGTTGAATCATTATACGTTCGGCAAAGATATTTATCAGGGCTCCCGTCTGTAGAAGCGATAGGGGAGGGAATGGCCGTGTAGCGGGTTGATACGAAGCACGTTGATGGATATCTAGCCACAATCATGTTGCTCAGTAGGTCTATCCTGTGTGTTCAAGATGACATGAATACTCTAAGACGTTATTGATGGCACATTTTTTTGCATTTCTATCTTTTTTGCAATTTCTCAAACCAGAATTGGTTATGCGTTTATGTAGCTCCCGGGAGCGTTCACGAGATAATGTGCTGTGCAGACACAATAGTAGCATTACTATGTTATGAATGCCTCTAAATGGGCAATGTTTGCGCATTTTAAGAAACAAACATCGCATTTCAAAAACAGGTATCTAACACATAATGACAATCTCTAGATATGAAAAATGCCTCTTTAAAGAACATTTAAATTGATACGTCAAATGATACAAGAGAAATTGGAAAAATAACAAATAGAAAATCGACACAAATTTCGACAATGACTGCTGCGCCATGTTATTACGTCACCACGACGCCATGAAATGATTATATTAAGTTGTGTTAACTTATGTCAATGACCCAGGATCTGTACCCAAAGTATAACCAGTTTCAGCTCTTCAGCGACAGAAATAACTAATATATCGGAGAAATCATTCCCCTCCTCTCAAGTTTTAGTTCAGAACAAAGACAAGGGGTAGAGTTAAGAAAGTGTAATTTGCTACCGTTAAACTACCGATTTGCAACGGTTAACACATGTGGATAACATATTACATAGACCTCTTAAAAAAGACATTACTAGAATTTGCCACCTCGAGTGGTACCGATTGGTGGAATTTGGGGTCTTGGCCCATGGACTAATCTTTTATTTCTTACTGCAGTTAGCTATATAGCCGATCTTCTCGCTGTGGATAATCGCTATATAAATGACGCAGTGAAGGATATATATCCACCTTCACTGGATTTGAAGGAAACTACAGATAGCCCTACAGGCACATCTTATTTAGATCTCTATCTCTATAAAAAATGAAGCGGGCATTCTCTCTCGTCGACTTTATGACAAAAAAGATGATTACAATTTCGACATCGTAAACTATCCCTTTCTGGATAGTAATATTCCAGTGGGACCTGCATGTGGCGTGTACATATCTCGCTTAGTAGCATTTGCTAGATCCTGTGTTAAATGTGATGATTGTAATCAACGTCACAAAACATTGTTGCAGAAACTTATAAAACAGGGCTATTCCACCAAGCGCCTCCACTCAAAGTTTCTCAATTTTGGCGATACATATCGCATGCTGATAGCAAAATACGAACGTAGCGTGCAAGATCTATGGCGCTACGTTTCGTAACTTGTGTCTAATTCCGCTTAACCCGGGGCTAGGGGCCGTATGAACCCATGTACTTCAAGATCCTCATGGTGCTCATATGAACAGTCACAATCAAAGCGTGACTGAGATACACCATTCTCTAGATAACGACTTTAGAATGATTATTATGGATTAAGAATACTGATCAGCGATACGGATTTTATATTTTTGGAACATCATGATGTCTTGTCGGCATCATTGAAACCTGTTGACCGCTTCTCCCTTGCAGGAAACTAGCCTATGTTTATGTATACTATGATTGTCTTTTTTGAATTTGGTGCTAATACTGTTATATGGATATGGAATAGGTCTTTGGATTATGGACGCGGATATTCTCTAATGGACGACGGCTGGATTAGGAATGACAGACTAGACGCTTGTAACACAACTATAATTCACACAGCTGTTTTTAAAGGAAGGAAGGAATATAATCGCACATGTCGAGACAAAGTGCCCGTGATACTCACCTATCTTACAGTATTGTCCTATATAGCCAGGCTGACAGGGTGGGGATCCGGAACATAACCCAGAATCTGGTGGACAATAATCTGGTCCTCCCGAACATTTACCACAGGTTTGTGTACAGTCCGCACCATACTCCCCAGAGCCACAAGCTGTAAGTATGAAGATATTCTTCGCATAACGAAACATGATTCAATACTACTAATGTTGTTTTATTTACAAATAAAATGTTAGACAAATTTTCCAGCCATCATGGCAATAGATAATGTAATTAATTGAAACAATCCAATGTTAGACAAATTTTCCAGCCATCAGGGCAATAGATAATGTAATTAGTTGAAACAATCCAACTAAATGGCTTATAGTCAACCAGATTCCAGGTTCCCAGTATTGTGAACGAAATAAGATAAATATACATCCCTGTTTCATCTCTTTATGTATGTTCAGAAACCAATTCGCTTAATTTGAGCACTCAGTCGACCCTGGTTTACAGTATTCTCTACAGCTATGTTCACAATTCTCACCTCATTCCCTTTGTCACATTCTGAAACCATATGAAGAAATTGAAATTTCGATTTCGGAGTCGCCAAAACCCCAGAACAAAATTCGATCTGTCAAATCGAAAAGTGATGTCACGGTGACATAGACGTGACGATCAATTCATAATTACCACATTCATTTCACTTATGATGTCCAAAAGATTGATTGGTTTATGATAGATTCATATATAAGAACATTGCATGCGGTATGAGAAGAAACGTATAACCTGTTTCCCAGTTATACGATATACACATGTATTATCCTAACTGGAATAATTTTAGCGGATGTAACTCTCTGAATGAAATTGTACTTCAGACAATATTCATGTATCAGATCTCGTGGCTTCTTGCAAATGGCTCATCGGGCTACAGTACAGAAGGCTAAGAAACTAGGCATGCTAGACACTGGAGAATCCCATACATATATTTTGATAGACGGTCAATGCGCAGACTAGTGTTGGTTCTGAGAATTTCGGAAGCGAAAATAATAACAGTTTTGGTAATATTCTTCTTTGAATAATATGTTTTGTGTAATTTTAGACTGCAAGGCTGTATTATTTTAGAAAAGACACCTGCATTCTGCTTTCAATAAAAAAATCCGCTGTGTCTTGATTCAGATATTGAACGTTGAACAATGAATCGGACTAAACAAAATCAGTGCATACTTCAAGTTATGATCCAAATACCTTGTTTACACCATGTGCCTTGCCAGCCAGGCTGACAACTTGAACAACGCCCATCCGATTTCTCACATGTAAGACTTCCTTCTTTGCAAGCGCCACACGTCTGATTACATTCGACACCATAGAAACCATCGTCACATTCTGTGATAAATAATTATAATGATTGGGTAAACGCTCAAGCAATTCTTACTTAACAAGTGTATATCTCGGGACGATAAAATGTGCCAAAGCACCAAAACCACCATTAACAAACCCTATACTCTATTATAGATAAAACTTTAAGGGTTTCAACAATTACTGGTCTTCGTGTGTTGAAATTTGTAATCGTAAAGACTTTTGTAAAGTAGATTTCCATGCTGCTCCCAAAGAGTGAAAAATCAACACTATAAGAATCACTGTTGACACCACAGTAGCTGTGCCAACCCTAGGGAATTTTGAGTCTATTGTGCATTTCGAAAGTCCTCTAATATTTTCTCTATCCATTAAGCTAGAGAGATGAAACTTTCCTCTCCACGCATCTGAATCAAACTCCACCACAACGTCTTATCGAAAGATGATTGACTGTCAATGACGCCACTTTCTCACAGCTTATTTATGGCTCATTTTGTATTGAACTTTTCGAATTTCTTTATTCTTATTTTCTTTGATGAATGAATGAATTATCAACACTGAACGAAACTGCCCTGGTTCGATAAAAGATGAAATGCAAAAGTGGAAGAACACGGCACAAAACACAACAACGTTCAAGCGTTTTTAAATTTCCTCATTCTTTATACATGGGACTATGCTACATGTAATAATTCATGAATGGCTCAGATATGACAAGAAAAGAAAACGAGAATTCTGACAGTTTCGGATCTTTATGAATAACAATACCATTTTCGTTGGAATATATTCATAAATTATATACAGTCATACAGCTGTTCTAGCGCAACCCAATATTATTCGCTGGAAATCTTAATCATGACCATCATCCGTTTAGGGTATCAACCAAGGTAAAATCTATTGGACGATCATATTAACTTGGTGTGTGAAGAAAATTTCCCTGGTTATCCACATGGTAATGATCGTTACTATACAACTGTCGTCACAAAATATATATATCTTCAAAAGCCATACACAACGAAAGTCGAAATAATTATATCACTTGTGCATATAATCATTAAATGGCCATTATGTTCTTGAACATTGTTCGCTCTGCAAAGGAGGCGCCAGATTGTAAGACGCCAGAAAGTAGAACCTTGCACAATCTGAATAAACTAGCGAATTGTAGAAATCGGCTGGGAACTATGGAAGTGCTGCACAATGAAAAGGATTTTCCAAATCGTGGTGTGGAACATACATCGGACGATGCTTCATTTTCGGATGAATTCAACGAAATCACGTCCTGTCTCTTGGGCAACAGCTACAGATAATCGTATACTGTACTCCAGTCGTATCTTTTATTGTATTCCCAACGTCAAAATGTTATAGCGGACTCAACATCCACTAGGCCTGGTATGATCAATCTCATTGTTAAAATACTATCCATGTACATCGACCTCAGTATAATGATCAACATACCAATTATCTTCGAGTCATACAAGCCGGTATTTCATAATGCCGGTTACAGAACCGGTCAGTCTATATTGCCGCGTCAGCTGGCTCTCCTGTCCTGTATGTCCAGTTTACTAGTGGAATAGAAGATGTAGTTTCGATTCTCATCAGAGATATATCTTTGATTCATGATTGTACATGTAGTTGGTTCACACAACTTTATAATTCATCATTTCACCACATACGTACAAAGCTGCTTTCAACTCCGTGCTCGAGGGAATATTCACACATGTCTGGACAAAGTGGCTCTTATACTCACCTGTCTTACAGTATTCTCCTATGTATCCAGGTTGACACGGTGGAGATCCTAAACATAATCCAGAATCTGGTGGACAATAATTTGGTCCTCCCGCACATTCACCACACGTTTGTGTACAGTCTGCACCATACTCTCCAGAGCCACACGCTGTAATTTTCAGACCAAAATTCTCAAGTTGAAATCAGTTTTGATGTCTTATCCTCAGTAAAATTGCGACTGTCAGAGTCTGCTTAAAATTTCTTATGTACTGTGCGACAAAGATTGTAACAATAATATGTCTTTACAATTTCACATGGTTTGTCGTACATAGTTGTAATTACATTTTAGCATGGGCGTATTTGTGTATGAGATAGATATAGAGGATAGTAAATGCAGAGTAATGGCCCCTATTGCGCCTTGGTAATTTTGGGCTGTTTCCTGGAATCATCACGTGGTCTCAGCCATGTAAATGATCTGTGTTTGCATTTACTGAAACGACTTTTCTATGAATACGTTTTGACATAATCTCCATATTCAAAATTGTATTATATGAGTCGACTCATTTACACACCTGATGTTCAATATCTCGTGATATTTCACCTTCTGTCTACAGCTTCAAAATACTCACCCGTTTTACATAGTTTTCCTTTAAATCCAGGAGAGCGCGTGGGAGATCCTGATGGGCATTCTCCGGTATCCTTTGCACATGTCTTTGTCCCGTTAGTACAATGGCCACATATTTCAGTACAATCTGCTCCATATTTTCCTGTCTCACATTCTTAGAGAAGAAAAATGCTCCGGAAATTACAAGGTCTATAAACACCCACTACCTCGCATGTCAGATATATTAGTAGTGCCACAGGATCCTCTTCGATATTATGAAAAATTAACACAACACATATAATATCTCTCAAACTTATCTGACGAGTTACGTAGTATTTCTTCTCTGATGCTCCGAAACAAAGAACCAATTTAACCTTGTTGCTTATGACATGTGGCGAGCCCCTTGAAGACTTTCGGTAGAAGCCCTGTAACTGTAATGCTAACTAAATACTCTTGATAGGAATTTCGGTTGTTGATATCATTACGGTCCACATGCAAATCTGCTGCAATTCTCGATCTCACCCTCTGTATAAAGAGACAAATTCACTCACTATCTTTACAATAATTCCCTTCAAAACCAGGTGCACATCTTGGGGAAGATGGCATCAGCGGACATTCACCGGAAACCTTTGCGCATTGATCTCTTCCGCCAATACAGTGACCGCAGGTCTCAGTACAATCTGGACCATATTCTCCTGGTCTACAGTCTACAAATAGAAGTTATGAACAATGTCATGGCTGGGTTATATGGAAATTGAATCTCATTAAACCCCACATCCTAATCCTCACGTAATTCTGTTTTTAAACTAGGTATTATCTTAGCATTTGACAACATTTTCGAGCAAAAACTACACCAAATTGAGGGTTATGATGAGACATAATAATCGCTACGCAGCTCTGATATATTTGGTTATTGAAGGACATGTTAGACGAAAGTCTATAATGATAAAATAGTTATAAGATTTTATGCGTATGCAAATGACAAGCGTCAGGTCCGTCATTCATAATTCAACCGACGGTCATTGAAGAATATCGGCGTCCATAACCCAAAGACCTATTCCATATTCAACATAACAATATTAGTATTAAATTTTAAAAGACAATCATAATATACATAAACATAGGGTAGTTTCCTGCAAGAGAGAAGCGGTCAACAGTTTTCAATGATACCGGCAAGACATCATGATGTTCCAAAAATATCAAATCTGTACCGCTGATCAGTATTTTTAATCTATAATATCCGTTGTAAAGTCGTCATCTAGAAAGTCGTCATCTAGAGAATGATTGTATCTCAGTCACACTTTGATTGTGACTGTTCATATGAGCATCATGGGGATCTTGAAGTACATTGGTTCATACGGCCCCTAACCCGAGGTTAAGCGGAATTAGACACAAGTTACGTAACGTAAGGCCATAGATCTTGCACGCTACGCTCATATTTGGCTATCAGCATGCGATATGTTTCGCAACAATGTTTTGTGACGTTGATTAAAATCGTCACATTTAACACAGGATCTAGCAAATGCTACTAGGCGAGATATGTATACGCCATATGCAGGTCCAGAAAGAGATAGTTTACGATGTCGAAAATGTAATCATCTCTTTTGTCATCAAGTCGACGAGAGAGAAGGCGCGCTACATTATTATAGAGATATAGGTTTAAATATGATGTGCCTGTGAATCCAGTGAAGGTGGATATATATCCTTCACTGTGTCATTTATATAGCGATTATCCACAGCGAGAATATCGTCTATATAGCGTTTGGTGAATGAGAACGAACGGGCTTAGAATGGATCGGTTTTTGAAAGCGAGAACAGATATAGGTCAGCCAACATGGGTGCACAATTAGTACCCATTGGAATACCTATATACTGTTGATAGCGTTTTGTAAATGAGAAGGAACGGGCTATGAAATTATCTTTTGTTGAATGTGCATGCATATAGTCGTATTCATAAGAGAAGAAATGTAGGTCCGTCAAAGAAGCGCACAATTAGTACCTATTGAAATAACTATATGCTGTTGATATATTGTATTGCCAGATTTCACATATATATTATTAATGAGCAATTCAAACAACTCTATAAAAAAAAACATCCCGTGAATGATATCTCTTGTATGTAGTAGAGCTAAAGAATGCTTTATGGCTTCCGACATTAATATATCTACGACCAGTTTTCATGAACACAGATACTATAGACGGACAATAAGGTCCTGTTGATAACATAGAGAATCGAAAAATCCCATGTGGATACATGTCTGTACGGTAGGTGACCTTCAGCATCAAGTTCTTCTCTAAGACATTTGAGTTCTTCAATATCGCATACATTCAACACCAGAGTTTTTAGAAAAAGTGGCGCAATACCTTTCCCAATATGCTTTTACATCATGAAGAGCCCTCGTCAACAGGGTTGAAAGAAACTTGGTGGTGCAGTTTCTAGAACCAGCTATGAATCTAGCTCTGTATGGTGTTTTATGCATTTTGGGAGTCCAGTATACTTTTGGTATGTCGTTAATATTGGTTGGAAGAGAAATACCTCTCCCTGAGAAATGTTTTGTGATTGTTAAATAAATCTTTCAGAGTAAATGCAGTTTGGGAGTAAGTAGAAGTATTTGACGATGCTATGTTTACACCCAATTCCTTAACCAGCACCTGGCAGCGTAGGCGCGAGGTTTCGAGGTTATTTGATGAGGTCTAAAATTAAACATCGAACAATTATTATACGATAATATTCACTAAGGAGGTCATTAACTCCATTGTAACATGCATACTGATAAATTTGCCCATGATTCAGACGTGGAGTGACAAATCTTCTGCAAACTTATCCGGTGTTGATGGGACAATTTCGTAACTAATTTGCAGGC
The DNA here is from genome assembly GCA_036873755.1 of Hanleya hanleyi. Classification (NCBI taxonomy): domain Eukaryota; kingdom Metazoa; phylum Mollusca; class Polyplacophora; order Lepidopleurida; family Hanleyidae; genus Hanleya; species Hanleya hanleyi. Next base: position 31,761 of record JAVTVY010011731.1, on the reverse strand, counting down.
CATGCTCATGCGACGCGGCTGTTTGAACTCCGCCAACTGCACAGTGAATGAATCAATCGTCGGTCAGTTTGAAGAACTGCGCCACATGAATGTGACATCACCAGTTCGGTAGGTGAATGAAAGACAATCAGACAAATGAAGATTATCTGGTTTTAATCTCTGCATGTTTCGAGGTCTGAACCAATCAGCGCACGGCTATAAGATGGAGTATGTTAGAATTACTCCATGTACATGTAAATATCAAATATCATTTTTTTTTATAAAAAAGCTAGTTGCGTACATTGCAACATCGAGAGAGAAGGTTGGTCATCACAAGAAAAATCCACAATTGTAATACCTATGGGCCGTCATAGCTCAGTCGGTAGAACATCGGCGCGATAAAGCCGGGGTCGTGGGTTCGAATCCCGCTGAGGACCAATTTATTCTTTCTCTCTCAAAACTCCCATACGCCATACCAAATATCATTTCTCCATGAACATGGAAGAACCCAGCGCTACTGGCCGAAATTATGCGCGAAATGCTATGGGGATTCGGCAGCACTCCAACTCCAATAAATTTGATATTTTGGCTTTATTTCCCGCAATCTGGTGTAGTTAGGGCCTACATGTCTAAACACTATGGCACAATCAAAATACTAACTTCATCGGAATTGTTATATGAACAACAAAATCAGGAATTTAATCGTCACGAAATCATATTGGTTTCAGTAATTCTTCTGTATCCTCCGAGTTACCTCACTCCCACACTCCCGCTGCGAGTTTCACGAAGAAACTAGACGAGAACAATCGCCTTCATCGAAACAACTATCAGCCTGACATTGATAAAATACAATGGGGTTTGGAATAGGTCTTTGGATTATGGACGCGGATATTCTCTAATGGACGACGGCTGGATTTATGAATGACGGACTAGACGCTTGTAATTTTGATTGTTCCTTTGGGGGTATGGCGGCTAATATTTATTATCAAATAGAGCAGATATACTTGCAACTATGGTCTACATTATCTCGTTACAATCCTGCTTATATCTTTTGTTCATTCCTCTGAAGCAACTTGATTTCATATCCGATATGGCTGAAATGGGCTTGTAACCATTAACCCTACCTGGCCTGGGGGGCACTTTCCGCCCCCCCCCCCCCCCCCTGTTGTTTTTTTCCTTCTATCTCCGGAACGACAAACAATTGAGAGCTGAAACTTCTTGACTTTTTAGATTATCATATTGGGATCATTTTGAGCCTATTTGTATGACACCCCGAGAAGAGGACCATGGGTAAATTCAAAATGGCAGCCATGTTGGGTCCCAGAAAAGTGATGTTTTCGTCGTATTTCTTCAAAATGTTTGCTTTCTGTATTGAAAAGTGGGTAAAATCTATTTTATTTCATATCACATTATTATTTACTAATTTATTATGCAGTTTTTGTGAAGAAAAAACAAAAATAAAAAATTCGAAAATTCTGACCAAAAATGGTCCAAAAATGCTCTTTTTGAAAATGACGTCACAGTGACGTCATTATGACGGCCATCTTGGATTTTCTAGTAGAGCTTGACCCAAGGATATAGCGTGGTAAATTTCAGCTCTCTAGCCTTAGCGATAGCGAAAATATTTAGGGGGGAAGTGCCCCCCCCCTCTCCCCTCACCCCAGGCTGCGGTACACCCCAAATCGCCCAGGCCAGATCGGGTTAATGCCTTACTTAAGCTATTCAGGAGACCGCCGTGTTCCATATGAAACTTTCATACAGTAAGATATTTTTGTCATACAAACAAAAAGATGACTAAACTTGTATCAAACTTGTATTAAATCTGCAGAGAAAACAGTTACCGATGACAGTAACAATTAATAAGGAATGTAGTGACATGAAATAGATGCTCAAGACTTTTTCAAGAGTTCCGATTTATCCCGGTCACAATGTAGTTGATTTTATGTCCTGTCTGTGGTTGTAAACAGATAAATAAACTGTACGCCTTTTATACCTGACCAGATGAAAGGAGGTGTTCCGTTTGACCGTATTTTGTTCCTTAGTGTGTTGCGTTTATAAACCGAAAATATAATTTCCTCTCGTTTACTTTAAAAGTTATTAGCTTGAGAGAGAAAATACTGAAGTTTCATATTCTCAGTTTTCACCGAGAAGAGATGTGTCAAAAACATATTACGAGTATTAGAAAATAAGCATTTGTTTGTTTTTGCAATTTTTGGCGATATTCTTGAAGGGAATTCCATTCATATATAAAATATGACACCTTTAACCAAAACGAGTCTTACATATCGAAATGCGGTGGGTTTGATCCAAAATGATACTGAAGAATCGTTTTGGTTAAAGCGGTCATATTTTCATGATATTGAAATATGCCAAAACGCTTGTAATGCTCTGAAAGGGTGTAGTTCACCGCCATTCGGCACATGATTCCTCATTTTGATAATTGTAACAGCTGCTTGGCCGAATGGTTACAGTGTCTGACTACAGATCAAAAGAAAACCAACATTTTGGTTCGAATCCCCAAATCCCCGAAATTTTTCTTCTTCATTTTTTCCTTTTTCTCCCATATTCATCATTTTGGACTTTAAAGAGAAATAAAGACAGCGAACCCCTAACGCACATAATCCCTTATTTTATTATAATTCGTCAATAGAATTGCACACAAACAACTCCACACACAGTCAGTATTTGAATATTCTGACGATCCAGCAGAGCAAAAAATTAATTGTTACACATATATAATTTCGTCTTAGGGCAGCGGAAAGTTGTAACTATGAATTGAAAAGTTATAGGGTTAACCTTGTCTTATATCAAGGCCTTTATTAAGGAAATGACCCTCAACAAGTGGCGACGCTTGCTTTCCCAATTGATTATGCATGTGCCAATATGTGCCAATGGTAACCGTACGAGAATATGAACCAGAATTTCCCATTTGACTGGCCTCGCCTGTCTGACAAAGAGTTGGGGAATACCTGAGCATTACGTCACAATTTACCGGCCGGCTCGGAGCGAGACAATAGAGCAGCAGAGAGCGACTCTGAAGGGAAAAATATCCATCTAAAGCGAACACCTCCTTTACTATATTTGCGAGTCCTGCTCCGAAATACTGCTGACTGCATCTGCTCTTCATTGTACACCGTCAGACGGAGCAGTTCAGGCTTATTATGCATAGAAATTCCTTTCCCAATAGCTAAATCATGTCTCTCTTCTGGAGCCAACACTTACAAAGGCGTTGTATTGATACATCATCACAGAACCATAACGTCTTACCTTGTAGACACTGATCTCCCTTGTACCCAGCATCACATCTGTAGTTATCTTCTAACTTTGGACAAACACCGTCCGTCTGGTTACATTGACTAGTATTCCAGCAGTTCCCACAGGTTTGATTACAACACGTCCCCCACATTCCTCGAACACACTCTAAAACTGAAATTAAAACGTACTCAATGAAAATCAATATCACGCCTTTAGGTATGGATTTAATCATATCACAACGCATTTCATTCAACAAATCAAAATTAGATAATAATCTATTCGTGATGTCAGGATATTTCACATTATATGTAAGAATTTGAAAATGCTTTAAACATATTACCCACTATATATTCTGGATAAAGACACGTGCAAACATATATTCTGAAATGATCAAGCAGACAGACACGTGTACAGCATATTTCAATGTTGAATTCCCACCCCGTTCTTTGAAATGCACGCATTACACAAGAATAAGGTGCGATTTCACCACGAGATAATTAAAGCGGACCTTTACCACAATCTGGATAAATAAAATTGGCATAGCTTCAGAGCTCTTCGTCATGGTGATTGTAACGCATTCCTAGAATAATCATGTACCTGCAGACTTCCATGTGTTATCACTCAGATTCTTGTATTGTGAATATTGTGAATTGTGAATATACTCATTCTATACTGGGGGAAAATAACCAAACCTCCTTTTTCGGAAGGGATAATTTTTCGAGGTGACATTTGGAAGGTGACCTTCAAATTAGGTCATAATCTTGAATTACATATACAACACTTGTTGATAATTAGTTTACACACATTACTGGGAAATATATGACGGTTCCAATACACCTACTCCTTTAATATCAGTGTGAATAGAGAGCATCGCATCCTGTCCGACGGAGTAGTGAGGGCCATATTTTGCCTGTTAAGAAATAGACTGATAGCCGTATGGGTACCACCGATCTCGCATCCGGGATCTACTTTTTTCTCCATATAATATTAGGCCGCAATCGTCGTACTATACCGGCGGACGATTGCGATTAATTAGGGTGCTGAGGATGTTAATGACACGGCGCAGATTCATGAGAGAAGAACACTAATTGGTTCTGAGATATAAACAGTGCAACAAAAGTAAGTCCCCCCCTAAACGATGTTTGATATCTTCCAAGATATTTTCCAGATCCTGATGAATTTTTGCACACACTAGCCCAGTAACCAGCCCCACACGGTATATCAAGGATTAATACGTAGGTGTAGTTGTACGCAAATGAGCATGCGCAAACTGGGAATCGGTCCAATTTTGAAAAGTTCATGAATAGATTAATCCAGACTTTTCAATGTCAAATCGTTATTTCATCACAGAATTCGATCATGTTGACTCCGTATCTCGACGGTCAGTAATCATTAAAATCGCGCGTAACCGCCACGACATTGGATGACATTTCGACAACGTGCTCGCATGGTGTTGATGAGGCTTGCGATCCGACGTTGCGGGATGGCTAACCACTCCTCCTAAAGCAGGCGTCTCACGTCATCAAGATTTGACTCCACCCCAACTCGACGATAGACCGATTGTTTCAGCTGATCCCAAAGATGTTCGATGGGATTGAGATCCGGAGAACTGGCGGGCCACTGCATGTGGTCAATGCCTTCAGTTTGGAAGAAGCCATTTACAATCCTTGCCCGATGTGGACGCGCATTGTCGTCCATGAAGACAAATCCATCCCCAACGGCACCTGCGTAGGGCAAAACCTGTGGTCGAAGAACTTCAGTCACGTAGCGATTAGCGTTCAAGTTCCCCTGAATCGGCACCAGATCGGTTTTACCGGTCAAACTAATGCCTGCCCAGACCATTACGCTGCCACCACCAAAGGCCGTTACTGGTTGCACGCAACACTCGGCATGCTGCTCTCCCTGACGACGCCACACACGCCTCCTACCGTCAACGTGACGGAGACAGACACGCGTTTCGTCACTGAAGAGAACATTGCCCCACTGTCGTCTGGTCCACCGAACATGATTTCTTACCCACTGCAGACGCGCTATCTTATGACGGCGGAGCAGAGAAGCCTTCTTCACCATACGCCTAGCACGCAATCCGACGGCTTTTAGGCGTCTCCTAACTGTTTGAGCACTCACTCTCCTAGCGCCGGCACCAGCATCTGCTCTTGTTTGATCTCGGACCTCTCGTGCTGAAATTCAGAATGGGAGTTAAGTGAATTGAGGAGTGAGTGAGTCGTGTTTAACGGAACGAGTTGGATCTGCGCTACATCAGAAAATGGTATTCGATTTTTTTGTGGCACACCGAGGCCCTCATACCTGATAACGTTCTGTTCCTCAGTGTGACGTTAACGATTCGACGGTCTTGTCGTCGTGTGGTCGTCCTGGGCCTTCCACTTTTTGGTAGATCCTTTACATCCCCTGTAGCACGAAACTTTGCTTGCAATTTGCGAATTGCTTTAGGTGTTACCCCCATTCGACGAGCAACCTGTTTTACAGGGGTGTTAGCCTCCAACAGACCAATTGCAACAGCCCTATCCATATTGGATAAACGAGGCATGGTTTACCACAGAACTTCAACTGAATGCCCAAGACTTGTGGGCAGAAATATGGGATATTCAGGTATGAGACCGTTTTTATTGACCATCTCGGACATCAAATTACGTAAAACCCGTTATGTGAAACCGCATGAATTTCTTGTGGTGGTTGACATGTCCTGGATGCCCAACCACACGAATATTTCATGACTGGTTGATCGAATTCTGTGATGAAATAACGATTTGACATTGAAAAGTCTGGATTAATCTGTTCATGAACTTTTCAAAATTGGACCGATTCCCAGTTTGCGCATGCTCATTTGCGTACAACTACACCTACGTATTAATCCTTGATATACCGTGTGGGGCTGGTTACTGGGCTAGTGTGTGCAAAAATTCATCAGGATCTGGAAAATATCTTGGAAGATATCAAACATCGTTTAGGGGGGGACTTACTTTTGTTGCACTGTTTAGTACTGAGTAGAGAACAGATGTAATGAGTAATAAGACGACAGATGGTAACTTTCTAATATTTCATATCCATGCCAAGATATACGCATGTGCAACCTGAAAAATGCTGTACTGATATTATGAAAAAGCAATTAGACGGGATCAGATGGACAACACAAACATTTGCTAACCATGAGACACTTGCAGATAACATACAATTTTATTCGCAAAGCTACCTCGAACAATGACTTCTAAATTATTAGGGTTTTCTGTACCTCAGGGTTAAAGTACTAGTGCGTTCGCAAAGTTGATCAAGATGCACATCATATAATTGGAGATCATGCAGACAGACTGAGAGACATGCCTGAAATCAATAAGCTTCTGAATTCCCAATCCAAATTCCTATGTTGTGATTATAGAATAAACAGAACAACTGTCTGTAACTGATACTGAAGTCAGGCGTCCTCCATATGCTCATCCATTAACATCAGATGAGTTATATATTTGAGCTGATCCGTCATCACAGCTTCAGAGGTAGCGCATCTAATTCCGCTTAAGCCGGTGCTAGGGGCCGTGTGGATACGTCATATTATCTTCATATGAACATCTACAATAAAAGCGCGGTCGTGGCTACATCCGCGAATCCACCGTATTCTCGGGATTGAATGTTAGCTACCGAGGGTTTGTTTTCCTGTGAAGGCATATCGCTGCTTTTTAGTCGCCAGACTTCGTCAATTTTTCCCACCTCCTGCATATCGATCCAATTTACCTTTTGACCTCACATTTATTGGGATTCTTCTATATCCCATGATTAAGGCAGAGTCAAGCTACATGCCATCCAAACCATGGAACAGGACATTAACATGGACAAAAAAAGCTTACAGACAGACTGACGGACGGTGAAACAAACATTTAAAGCAATGGACTTCTATTGTAGTCCAGAGTTTGATGTATAATAGATATATGATCATAATCCACGTCTCATAAATGTTTTTCATTTGTCCTTGGCCTTTCTGCATCGGGATAAATATGGTTCTTTCTGGTCACATGGGTGAGGTATACCAGTCAATTATTTACTTTGAACTGAAATTTTTTCTTTTTCTGAAGATATTCCGAACTATCTGAGCCGGACGTTTTGACCTAGAAATCAAATACGGTTCTCTTTCGCTCCATTGGCAAGATAATATCCAAAGTTTGATACTAATCCATAACTTGAGAGTGGAGATATTTCCTTTTTGCAGAATTTGCTATTCAAGTGACCTTGATCGTTGACCATTTGACTTCAACATAAAGCGAGTTTTTTTGGTCTCATAGATATGGTATACAAAAATGTTAATAGCAATTTTATATTCCAGAACTGGGTTTTCGCATGGACAACAACAGCTAATACACGGACGGACGGACTTGACCACAGAAATCGAAATCGCAATAAACGACCTCCTCTATCTACGGGCGTATAAAAACTATCCATCAAAATTCCATTCAACGTTTTATTAGATATATATCAATAGAGTGAATATGTTGACATATAATTATTGGCAATAAGTGAACAGCTCGAGACGTGAGATTTTTTTGCGATAAACACTTAGGAGTCACCAACTGGGAAAACAGAGAAACCACGATTACAATTAGATTCATTATGCGCCTGTTTTACACTTCTAAAACAAATTTCTTATGTCGTCTTCATATGCCAAAGATTGACGAGTAAAATGTACCGATTTAACAGAATATTCAAAGCTTTGTCGATTTTCAGAAAACTCTTCCCACTTTTCGCGATTGAATCTCGACTACATTTCTTACAGGATCGGAAATCTGTTTCGCAGCAACAGCAGCGTGTTCAGCTCGTTTTTTTCTGTCACATTGTTTTTGTCGTAACTGAACTGAAGCTGACATTTTCCTGTGGCGAAAAATGACACCTGTCATGATTAATGCATATAATATCATGCCATTTGGCTGATAACATCAGTACAATGCGCGTTAGCTATTTGAGAAAAAGAAGCGTAGAGACGATGCAATCGCCTAGGGAACTGTGAAGATGAGGCCGCGACCAAGGAAGACCCGTGGTCACCATGCAGATCCACGACCAGTTAGAGACCGCATCCGCCTTGAAGCGTCGCAAACAGCCCTACCACATGCGGATCGCAAACGCCAGATAGGTACCAGCTACTGAATGTACCAAGTGCCAATATCATATCAACCTGAGTGAGAGGATACTCTCCTGATCCGATTCAGACTTAGCCTTGCTCCTACGACAGAGAATATCGAATATGGAGGTATTAAGACTTAACCTGGAACTCTCATTGCACCTGAGCGTGATGGGCTTAATTTAGCCATTTGCCATCAATAAGAGGGATGTTGAGAATTCGAATTTCAGTGGGTGTCGATGTCGTGTTTAGCACCTATCATAATGTAAGTTGCCTGAGAGGCCATCAAGGCCACATATGCTGAGTAACTGCACCATACGGAGATGATTTCACTTTGCCCAACTGGAGGAGCTCCACTTGGAGGCACGTGCAGAAACATGCTGTGGTTATAACCGCACGACTGTGTGGAATAGCTTATATCATTGTTTATCACACCGTTTTCAGTGAAATCTGGGATACTCGAACTTCGTGATTTGATGCCCATAGATTTATCGACAGTAGAAACACTACAACAACGGAACTTGTCATTTTTCTGATCAATGGAAAAAATAAAAACAGCGATTTGCAGTGAATCTCGGTGATATTCGGCTGAAGGCGATTGGAAATATTATTATTACAAAAATCAGGTCCCGGCCTTGAATGAGCAGAGTGGATGGGATCTGGCGAGTATAACGTAAATGAATTGTACTGGGTGAGTGTGATATCATTATAAGTAGTTGGATCGAAGAGATATGAGATCATTATATTTATACCGGCCACCGAGCCGAATTTACTACATTTCCAACACACCTCTTTGTCCATGAATTTTAATGGCATCGATCCCCACATAGTTATTAGAGGCTGTACAGTCAACCTCTATCAGTAAAGCGTCCACTTCACAGAAGAGAATCTGTATTGAAAAAAAACAACAATATAGCTGTCAACTGTCACACATATCGATTAACGCAGAATAAATTTGCCAAAATACCCGAATAACTATCAAAAATATTGTTAAGTCATTTCTCGTCGACCGTAGGTAACACATGGTAATACTTTCAACACTACTAAGAATTGTTCGAAGTTATTAATGCTTTCATGGTTGTTCAAGATACTAATTCCATCCCTGAGTATGAGGTACAGCTCATTTGAACTATAATTAATTACCTTTCACTTCAAGACAGAGAGGAGTCACCTGTTTACCATTATGAACATGTTGGATATGGCGGTTAAGTATTCATATGGTTACACTTACCGGTATTGGTGGAGAGAATATCCTACTCTGACCAATCACAGTGACGGTATCATTATGGTACAGAGTTTGCCATTGGTTCCCAGGTATGCGAGCTGAAAGCCGCCTAACCCCACCTGAATTGTAGGTTTCATAAATGTCGACCTGCCTCAAAAACAAAGACTCTTGAAATCCAACCTAAAATTCAACGACGGAAAGGTGGGTCAAGCCGTTGTTCCAAACTGCTGAGCAGTAGAATAGAATAAATGAACAAATATTATAGCTACGGTGATCAGTTATGTTTTCCGAGTCAATCAATCTATTATATGCGACTGTCTGTTCTCCATATACCTGGTCTATCTCAGATTCATCGATCTTATCATTGACCTCCATCTCTAGCAGATGCAATTCACTCCGAGAATATGCTCTTATCGGATTGTGCTCGTAATGCGAGCTTTACGAAAAAAAAAATCTTTTCGAAAATGTGTTATCTTACGTCTTGGTATACTGACGTCTGAGACAACCGTATGCCTTCAATACGCTAGCATTTTTGGCGTGGCGTCAAAATCCTCCCTCGCATCTTATCGAGGTTCACGTCATGATGTCTACATTATCATGTCACCTGCCTGTTTGACCAGGCAATGTTATTTGCGCCATTTATTTTTTGTGGGCGCCACAACAGAGGAAACAGTTTCAGCGAAGATACCGTATAAACCTACTCAAAAAAGGGGAAAGCGATGTCTAGATTTTGAGGTAGTTTTTAAACGGACAGACATACAGATGGACCAAAAACATTCACAATTTCCTGGTCAGATTGTAGATAAGTAATTAGTTTCATTATTACTTCTATGAACTGTGCATTAACAAGTTTGTCCCAATCTTGTATCCAGGCTCCGCCAAAAGCGCCATATCTTGGGTAGACGTCTGCCGGACCCAGCGCTTGTGCTGCTGACCAACTGAAACATATTAATTATATAATTAGAAAAGTTGAAACATACAACATGAAACATATATTCGTTTTATAGACTGGAGCGATATCCAAGTCCCAGTATTCCGATCTCATTTATGCAAAGCTGAACTAAATTGAGACAGCGACCACTTACATTTTGCGGACTTACTATCACACGGGTAAAATTATTCTCAATGCATCACGTAAAGCTGTATCATATCCTACCCTGCAAAGTAAGGCGTGTATATCACGTGACTCTCAGGTGATGGGAATTGATATTAGAAGATATACCTTGGGGTTAACATTTGAACAGTCTCTGTGCTGCTATGCAACAGGTTTAGATATACTCGTATTGCCCCAGCAACAGGCTGGTTACAATGACCAACAAAGACGAAGAGAATGCAACCCATCGCCCGATAATGTGATAAATAGAACACTGCACGTAAAATACTGTACATCACGAGCGACGGATAGCATTCACTAAAGGCATGTTGTTTTTAAGGATACGATCCAAAACATCCAGATGCTAAATGAACCTGAAGCAGAGCGGGAAAAACAGACAAACTGACAAACAAGCTAACAGAAGAACAGAGAGTCAAAAGTGGCAGACTGAAAAACAATATCCTCGATTCTTCTGCGGAACGTACAAACAAATAGACAGACACAATACCCTCACCATATCTACGTTGTGGGCGGGAGTAACAAAGGGAGTGCGATAAAAACGCGAGTGTTATTAAATGTAGAAATCCACTGAAACAGGGGACTGAAAGTGTAAGATTGGTATTCTATACTGTTGAATGTACGATAATGTAAGACTGGTGTTCAATAATGGCTTATTCAATAATACCAGGTGATTGTTAAGGAGTTGAGTATAACTTTTTGCTCCGACTTACTTTTGAGGATATATTCAACAAACACAAACAGTTTATTAAAGAAAGAAGAATTTCCATTCGTCCCCTTCATACCGATATTCCAAAATTGTACTGGATTCCCATAATTCCCAGATTTATAGCTGGCTCCAACTTTCTACAGATAAATTTCTATCCACTTTGTAAACAAGAGACCTGCACGCCGTTAATCATTTTGGGTTAATTATTGTGCTGCCATTCCAAGGAATTCAGATGTTGAATGCATGTGGATACTTGCTCTCAAAAAGTCTTACAAGCGTCTAGTCCGTCATTCAATATTGAGCCGTCGTCCATTAAAGAATTCTTGCGTCCTAATTCATATAATAGCATTAACACCAAGTTAAAAGAGTAAATCATAGTATATATAAAACTAGGCTATTTCCTGCAAGAGAGAAGCGGTCAAAAGTTTTAAATGATGCCAGATATTCCATTAAAACACATTTGTGACATCACTCTATTGTCCTGACGCTCCATTATTGTTAAGGAATGGAGAGTTGCTCGAACATTACTTTCTACGGAATCGAGAGTTGAGCAAGCTAGAGCCCATACATGTACCTGTTTCAAGAGGAAAACAAGAAACAGAATATCCAGTACATTTACTAATGTTGAGATAACAACAAATTGGACATAAAATTACTAAGCTATGAGAGAATTAGCGTAATATGAGCGAATCCTGTATGATGGTATGCTTGCAAAACGTTTATATACATGGCAGATAACCAGGCTACTGTCGTAATTGGATGAGTGATTTGCATATTACAAGTTGCGAGTTCAAACGGAAGTTGTCTCTCATATCGTCTATGGGTTTAAACTTGTCTTCTGCGGTGCTTTACTAAAAGGGCTGAAATCTGATGACATTTTGTGCTATTTCTATCATGTGATGCGATGTACATCGATGACAATTAAATGACCGGTTGACTTCATAACACAGTTAAATCACACCCATCACCCCCTCATTACAAGAATCTGGTCCGTCATTCATAGTTCAGCCGTCGTCCATTAAAGAATATCCACGTCTATAATCCAAAGACCTATTCCATATAACAGTATTAGCACCAAATTAATCGTATACATAAACATAGGCTAGTCTCCTACGAGAGAGATGCGGTCAACAGTTTCCAATGATGCCGGAAAGACATCATGATATTCCAAAAATATCAAATCCGTATCGCTGATCAGTATTCTTAATCCTAAATATTCGTTGTAAAGTCGTCATCTAGAGAATGATGTATCTCAGTCAAGCTTTGATTGTGACTGTTCACATGAGTACAATGAGGATCTTGAAGTACATGGGTTCACCCGGGCCCTAGCTCCGGGTTTAGTGGAATTAGACGAAACGTAACGCCATAGATCTTGCACGCTGCGCACAAACTTTGAGGCGAGGCGCCCGGTAGTATAGCCCTGTTCGCGTTCGTATTTTGCTATCAGCATGCGATATGTATCGCCAAATTTGAGAAATTTGAGTGGAGGCGCTTGGTGGAATAGCCCTGTTTTATAAGTTTCTGCAATAATGTTTTATAACGTTGATTAAAACCGTCATATTTAACACAGGATCTAGCAAATGCTACTAGTCGAAATATGTATACGCCATATGCAGGTCACTCTGGTATATTACTGTCCTGATAGGGATAGTTTACGATGTCGAAATTGTAAATGTTTCTTTTGTAGTAAAGTCGATGAGTGAGAAGGCCTCCTTCATCGAATATAGAGGTATAGGTGTAAATAAGTTGTGCCGTTATGGCCATCTGTAGTTTCCTTCAAATCCAGTGAAGGTGGATACATATCCTTCACGGCATCATTAACATAGCGGTTATACACATCAAGAAGATTGTCTGAACAACGTTTGATGGGTGAGAAGGAACGGACTTTGAAATGATATGTTTTTAAAAGCGTCTGCATATAGTCGTATGGATAAGAGATAGGTCAGCCTAAAGGGATGCACAATTAGTACCCATTGGAATACATATATGCTGTTCATATATTGTATTGCCAAATTTCATATGGATATTATTAATGAAAAATTCAAGCAATTCTATAAAAAAAAGAAATATCCCATTAATATATCAGTAATCAGTTTTCTTGAATTACAAGCGTCAGATCCGTCATTCATAATTCAGCCGTCGTGCATTAGAGAATATCCGCGTCCATAATCCAAATACACCGATACTAATAATGAACTGAGACGTAATAGAGCAAGAATAGGAACAATACGTGAAATTCGGCATATGGCTTCTGACATTAATATAATAATGAACTGAGACGTAATAGAGCAAGAATAGGAACAATTTGTGAAATTCGGCCATACCATATACCAACAGCATATACGTATAGGTATCCCAATGGATACAAATTGTGCAAGATTGTTGTTAGACATATCTTTTCTCGTACATGAATACGCTTATATGCAGAATTGTCAAAACATAACCATTGCAAAGTCCGTTCCTTCTCATTCACCAAACGCTCCTAGTACGGATTCAAAACTATATTAGCGATATTGTGTAGGAAACTACTGATAGCCCAGCTCGATCATCTTATCTGGACTTAATCTTAACAAGAATGATCGGAGCTGTCTCTCACGTTGAATCTACGACAAGAGAGATGGTTACAATTTTTGGCATAGTTAACCACCCATTCCTGGATAGCAATATTCCAGAAATACCTGCAAACGGCGTATACATATCTTGTAAGTGGCATATGCTGGATCATGTGCAGACTATGACGAATTCAATATACGTCACAAAATATTATTTAAAAAACTTGTCAAAAGTGGCTATGCCAACAAACGCCTCCATTCAATGTTTCCCAAATTCTCTTATAAATGTAGTACCCCAACGGTAAATACGATCGTAGAGTGTAAGATCTCGGGCACTACATTTCGTAACTTTTGTCTAATTCCTCTTAATCCGAGGCTGGGGACCGTTTGAATAGCACGTATTTTACATGTCTATGCTGTTCAAACGAACAGTCATAATCAAAGCGTAATTGAGATACATACTCTGGATGACTTGGGAATTCATTTGGATAAAGAATAATTGTCAGTCATTAGGATTGCATGTAAAGAACATCATCATGTCTTGATGGCATCACAGAAAACCGTCCACAGCTTCTGTCTTGTAGAAAGCCTTCTTGACTTTTTAAATTTTTTAATTTAACACATATTTGGAATTGATAATAACTGTCTTACGGAATAGGTCTTTCGATTATTGACGAGGAAATTCATTTATGGACGACGGATGAATACTGAATGTCGGATCTGACGCCTACTGTTTAAGTCTGGCCAGTCAGGATATCACGAGACGATACTGTTAATAATTATATTAGAAAACCATTAATGATACATTTATTTTCTACCACAGAAATAACTAACTACAGCAGTGTAGTTCACAGTTTGTCTATTGTCATGTTATTTTAGTCTATTATTAGACATTGTGGATGTTTCTGGAATATGGGGCTGACACAAGCTTGTTTACATACTGTTGTGTGAGTCAGCCACTTGAGCTTTCTGGAAGGCTATTGTAAATTGTATATAGGTCAGATGATACAGTAATAATGTGTATTCTAGAAGCTTCTTGAATTGGTGGAGTGATCTGGAATGCCCCATAGCGCTCAGTCAGTCAGTCAGCAGGGAATTCAAACTAGCTGTTTATGTGGGTGTTACACTGTGTTACCTTTGCCTGTCATTACGGACACTGGATTATTTACTCCTGTGTATTAACTTTAGGCTGCTGCATAACATACGCTATTTGTTGATGGATATTGGATATTGGACATTTACTGGAACTGTGTACGACTGAGCAGTGTTGGATTACCATTATACAGAAGAGTGATTTTTGCGCGTCAACAAGCACTGTAAAGTGCACACCGGTATAGCATTGAACAGTAAGACTATATTTCACAGATTTATTTGTTGTATTAACCTTACTTAAATTGTATATGATTTTAGTATTGTGAATAAATATTTGATTGTTAATTCTTGACTTCACACATCTTTCTGTTACGTTTTGCTGTTACACTCAATTGACGTAACAGAAATTGGGGGCTCGTCCGCGAGATTTGTTTACATTATAGCTGCCAGCTGATCAGCTTTGCCACATAGTTCTAAATTGATACAGCTTTACAACATTGTCTAAATCTGTGAAGTCAGGAAGTACGCTATCAGAATGTCATTTGACCAAGCACAATTTGCCTTAGAGCCTAATCAGGAGTAATTTAATGAACTACGCAAAGAGTATTTGTTCGCGCTGTGTAAATTCCTACAAATTAGAGTTAAAACATCTTGGAGAAAGCAAGAAATTAAGAAACTCATTATTAAACTAGGAAATATGTTTTGAAAGGAAGAATACTTTAGCCCTATGTGGGAATCGAAACGACGACCCTCCAGTCCGTAAAGTTTCACTTACCGTCTCAGCTATGTTGACTCATTGATAATACTCTTTTTTTAACTCAAAACTAACTTTATGCGCAACTGATTTTACAGGAGTTCTGAGAACCCCAATATCTCGACTTGCGGGGTCTCTCGCTAAAGCTGCAGCAATATTGAAAACATATATGTAAAGCAAACTTCCCTTATCACTGGAAAATAATAATTTGGACAAAAATCATGTCTTATTTCTTAAATAGCACATGCACATCTTCGAATCACATTAAACTTGTGTAATAAGTGTCAAACTCATCCAATGAAAGCTGGCAGCTTTAGAAAACTTTACGTGTACAGGTGTACATCTATTACATTATCATTGGCAAAATACTAAGACGAAACCCTCAAAATTTGAGCAAATATTAATAATTTTTCTCATAAATAGCACATCCTCAAATCATATGAAATATGTGTACCAAGTTTTATAATCAGCCAATGAAACCTGGCAAATTCAGACAACTTTTCAGTACATTTTTGTCTAATAAAAGCCTTAAAATTGGTAAACTACTAAGTCCAAAACCTCATAATTTGGACATTTGGGCAAAATTGTGGGTTCGAAGTCGAAATTACTTTCCTTGGCATGAAAAAGCTAGCAGTTGGCGTTGTATTTCTGCAACAAATATTGGCACAAGTCACGTAGATCTGTCATCAATAAGTTCTATGGGCAAAGACGTTCTGGCTTTCATAATCTTAATATTCAGATGCCAATAAGATCATCTCTTCTTTTCTAACGTGACTGAATATGTGCTTATATGAAGACAACTTCTTCTGCTGATATGTCCTTCACCGTATCACTGCCACACTGACTCCCTAATTACCCGACAATTTGCAAATGAGAGCCCCCTTCGTAGGAATAGGATTAACAGTTTAATACTTGATATACCGGTACATATTCTCATGTTCTGAGATAGTGGGTACATGCTAGTAGAATATACACGTGTATTATTGATCACTTTTCCATGCTTACATAATACATACCGGGTATTACTATACTGTGAGGAATAGTTCAGTATTTTATCAGCCCAAAGTTCTGTCGGCTCTGGTCTCTCCCCGTCTTGAAGCGATGACATCCCGTCCATTGCCGGCGCACTCAAGGCTCCCCCTGTATTGGATTAGATACATACATTTTTGTAAGAGCAAGAAATTACCTTGAGGACGTGGAAATCAAGTACTGCAATGAAGGATGAATGGAGGGCCATTTAAAATTGTTCGACCAATGGTCTTCTTCCTGATGCTCTGAAACTGAGAAACATTGAGAGCTTACGTGTTTTAGACTTTAGGGTGCATTCCACACGTGAATTATATGCGGCTCCAAACGGGCATGAGTTCGGCTCTTCGGCCATAAATAGTTGTAAAATCCTGTAAAAGTAAATACTTTCTGAATGGGCATACTCGTGCCATTATTTCAGGACACAAGTGAGCCATAGAAATTGAAAAGGAAAGACGCACAATCCTCCTTAAACCTCCGTCAACTTTTCTGGAAAACTTCATAAAATGTATGAAAATGTGTCAATTTCGACCCACCACGCAGAGAAAACGTGACTGAGGTACATCATTTTTAGATGACGACTCTATAACGAATATTATGGATTAAGAATACTGATCAGCGATACGGATTTGATATTTTGGAACATCATGATGTCTTGCCGGCATCATTGAAAACTGTTGACCGCTTCTCTTGCAGGAAACAAGCCTATGTTTATGTATACTTTTGTCTTTTTGAATTTGGTGCTAATACTGTTATATGGAAATGGAATAGGTCTTTGGATTATGGACGCGGATATTCTCTAATGGACGACGGCTGGATTATGAATGACGGACTAGACGCTTGTAATTATACATGTGAAAGTGTTCTCCGTCTGACGGGTATTCTAAAAAAGCGGGGAAAAAACAGGGGGTCGACCTACTCGTTTTTTGTAAAATTATATCGCCATAAAGGAATCATCATTTTCGCGCCCCGAAAAATTGCGGATTTTGACCTGCCAAATGTTCTTTTTCCGGCAAGACTAACTCTTCAGTGGGGCGTAAGCCCAGTCAGCCAGCAAATGTTATATGCCCGTTTGAAGGAATGGTGACGTCCAACAGCATGGTATTATAGATATCTGTTAGGGGCCGTTCCCATTTAACGTTCGTGTTTCCATGGTTTAAACCATTTCGTTTAAACCATGCCACGAACGATGGGTGTATCGTTGGTTCGTTTTCTCAAAAAAAACATTGAAAAAACGAACGAAGAAAAAACCATTGCGTTCGTTCGATGGTTTTCTATAGAGTTTCTAAGGCTGTGACTTGCTGGAGAAAAAACGAACGAAAGTAGTGCCGCCTGAGTGACGTCACACTAAGACACGCCCACACACTGCTTGAATGAAGGTAGCTCATACGTGTAGGGTGTTAAACCGTCGATAACAGGCCTACCGGTATATACCCGTCACCGTATTAAACTGGCCACAGTGTGCATTCGGACGAGGATTTATAAATATAATCTATCATGGACTATTCAGTGTTGTAACCCAAAAACTGGGACTGCTGATTTAATGACGAGAAGCCGTACACATGATCATTCTGTTCAGAATATTTCAACCTAACTCAATTCATTGTGTTCCGATAACTGGTTTATATAGTTTGTCTTATTTTCTCAAATACCTGTATACTGTCGGCATCAACAAATAATATATAAAGTTTTTTTAATTTTTTTTTTATAATATAATGTTAATATTATTAACCCATGTGTGGCCAGAATGTTTTCTTTTGGGACCACTTTGGTTACAGTTGGGAAATGCGTGTTTGTCAGTTGGTTTGTGTTTCTCTTAGTGTACTCTCTGATTGTTTTAATATTGAACTTTTCTTTCTATCTAAAACAGGCAATTGAAGAAAAATGGGTACTGTGGATATTTGTGAAAATGAAAAAGGTGGCATGAAATGGTGATGACAGTGATAAGACTGTTACATTAAGAGTGACAATGGATTAATATTTGTATAGAATTGGAAAGAACTAAAAAAAATCATTATGATTAAACGAATCCGCAAACAGCGACATTTCGGAACGCGACATTCGGCACAAAGTGAAGAGTACGACATTTCGACGCACGACATTCCGGTACTTTTTTAACGAGCCAAATCATATTAAAAATTACGATTTTCTTATCCTTTGTTAACATATGTTAACATATAAACAGACTATTTTAAGTCTTACCAAGTCGTAATTTTTTTGGCTGCGAATATCTGCGACATTTCTGCAACGGTTTTCACATAATCAGGTGGTTTTAGAAATGTTGTGAATTGCTCATAGAGCAAAAAGCATTATATAAATATTCCATCACGAGTAAAAACCTCACCAATCAATCGTGAAAAAAGTTGCCGAAATGTCGCAGATAATCGTGAGCAACTATGATAACCTACAACTTGGTAACCCTTAAAACGGTATGTTTATATATGTTGAACAATTGTTAAAAAAGAATGTGAAAATCTTCACTTTTAGCGCAATTGGTCTGACAAAAAGGGGTGCCGAAATGTTGTACCCTTCACTTTGTGGAAAAATTTCGCGTACCGAAATGTCACTTGACGAAATGTCGCGTGCCGAAATGTCCTGACACTGATTAAACACGGATACTGTAACCGTCTTACTATCTGACCAATGAAATTAAATATTACATAGTCCCGATATTGAGTATCGGGCCGACATATAGTTTCAAGATCAAAACAAACACCCGACCCCCACCAACGGCACCGCACAACTCAGCCTAGACAAGATTCACC
Source organism: Hanleya hanleyi (assembly GCA_036873755.1). Classification (NCBI taxonomy): domain Eukaryota; kingdom Metazoa; phylum Mollusca; class Polyplacophora; order Lepidopleurida; family Hanleyidae; genus Hanleya; species Hanleya hanleyi. Next base: position 12,174 of record JAVTVY010011731.1, on the reverse strand, counting down.
AAAATTTCTTGTATTGTTGAATGATTGATATTATTTGTATTTAAATTCATTTAATAAACTACGCTTGTTTAAGTATTATAGATTGCGCCTAACTTGCAGCGATTTGTGAAGAATTGAATGCCTATTTTCGATGTCAACACAATTTAGTGTTATTCTTAAAATAAACATTTTCATTTCAAAGTTATTAATCAGTTGAAATGCCATCATGCCATGTATTTTGCGATACATACTGAAATATTAGAGTTCAAATAAGCAGCATGGCTTGATTTTTACAGCAAAATTTGTCTATCTATGCATGTAACGGCGCACATGGCTCAGTGAAACGGAACATCACCGAGCTCGGGCGCTGGTTGGTTAAACTGAGATAGGACATATGCCCTCACTGAAGAGAAGACCATGCATGGGAGGTGATGAAGTGTACGAGATTCTGCAAGCCTAGAATATAATTACATATGTTGTTCAGTATATCAGAATGGGAGAAAATCTTTATTGATAAATATTTATTTGACAGCAGCTTGACTCGATGCGTCGTTAGAGATTCCCCCGTTATTCAGACAAATGATGACATTGAAGACCACAGGCCGGACTGGTAATTTGATTGAAATTGTAGTTTACGGGCCGCTTCCCATACGGATTTCGCGGCCCATCAACTCAATGTTTCATTTACATTTCACGGTACATTTCTTAGTTCATTTAAGATCTTTTGCAGCGCTAAATATTAAAATAAATAATTAAATAATAAATAACAATGAGAGAGCAGAGGGATATATAAATAGAAGTAAGGAAGAATCGGCTAATTCACTCGAAACCGCAGGAATTTAAAATGAACGCTCGATTTAAGTTTTTGAGCATTCCATGTCAGCGTCATCATGGACAAAGCAGTACCGTTGACAGTAAAACGTGTGTGACCATAGGTCCAAAACTTCATTGCGTCTTCAATTGGGCGTTAATTATTTTATTTGGTTAATTTGCTGGACACAGGAAATCAGCAACAAATAAATACAAGGTAAGCATATTATTAAGGCACGCCAGCTAACAATGTTGTTTGAATTTTTCTTTCAAAGAAATTAACCCCTCCGACCCCTCCACTTCGCTGTTTTCTTACGTCGACGGTTGTTCACAGACCGACTATGGTGTTACGTGTAAATGATCAACACCTCCAATTTCAATTGTCAAGCAGTATAATAATCTCCTTCTTTGAACTTGTTTTGATATCTTTGGCAGAGAGTTCTTCTACGGGGAGTTCATGTCGAGTTAATTTGGGAACAATCGGGCCTATAACTGAGAAGAAAATAAATACAACTAGAGCTGCGAGCAGCTATGGGTCGGCTTCCGAAATTACGCATGATAGACGATCTAGACAATCCTGAAAGACACTTTGAATATTCAATTCAATTAATGCTAATTTTAATTCCTGAGCATGTATTTCGTCACATTCCCCTTCCAAATTCGTTATTTGAAAATTTGAAAAGTTTGATTGGCCGCTGGCAGCCATTTTCTTTTACGGTGGCACTAGTAAATGTGAGTCAATATACTGTTAATATACTATCCTCAGCGCATTATGCCGGAAGGTGAATAGGGCACGAAATGCGCTTTTATAGTATTAAATGTGTCAATATACTGTTACTATACTATCCTCTGCGCATTGCGCCGCAAGGTCAATAGGGCTCGAAATGCGCTTTTATACTACTAAATGTGAGTCCATATACTTTTAATATACCATCCTCTGCGCATTCCGCCGCAAGGTCAATAGGGTTCGAAATGCGCTTTTATACAACTAAATGTGAGTCAATATACTGTTACTATATTATCCTCTGGGCATTGCGCCGGACGGTCAATAGGGCACGAAATGCGCTTTGATACTACTAAATGTGTCAATATACTGTTCGTATACTATCCTCTGCGCATTGTGCCACAAGGTCAATAGGGCTCAAAATGCGCTTTTATACAACTAAATGTGAGTCAATATACTTTTACTATACTATCCTATTGGTATTGCGCCGCAAGGCGAATAGAGCTCAAAATGCGTTTTTATACTACTAAATGTGTCAATATACTGTTACTATATTATCCTCTGCGCATTGCGCCTGAAGGTCAGTAGGGCTGAAAATGCGCTTTTATACTACTAAATGTGAGTTAATATACTGTTAACATAGCATCCTCTGCCCATTGCGTTGCAAGGTCAATAGGGCTCGAAACGCCGCAAGGTCAATAGGGATCGAAATCCGCGTGGTATCCAAACAGATCTCTACCAGTGCAAACGATCTCTACCAGTGCAAACGATCTCTACCATCTGCACAACGATCTCCACCAGCTAATATTACGGGTTTACGAGCAGTGGTATGTACCAATTTTAGCTTATTTTGCCAGGAAGACCTGAGTAATACTCGGAATGATATAGCGCAGCGTACGCCTAAATATACGAGGAAATATATTTCGTTCTTGTTTCAAACGTGCGTCCTCTGATTATTTCATAATCAGGGACACCGATCGCCCCATCGACGATTCCGTATTGAGAATGTGATGAAATTTACCGGTCTTTAATGTCTTGAATTGAAATTCTGATAGAAAGGGGCTACTTTATAAAGAAATATTGTCAAATTCCAGTCAGATTTCACATATACGGGTAAAAATCAGCAAGTTTATGTGAAAATATGTGTGGACAATCTGGGACGAGTATATTCGTCCCAGGCACAATGTACTTTTCGGAAATTACAATTGACGTGTCCAATGTGTATGTGAAGTTTGAGCGTGATTAGCCTCCAAGTCTAGTGATCATAACTTTAAGCAGAACCCGTTACCAGAACTGCGTCAATTCGCAAATTTGGGTGAATAATATTTGAGAATAGCGGCAAAACTATTGAATGTACGTTATATCACTCAAACGGTTGGCATACTTCAATAGCTGTTTTTGTACAATATAACGCAGCAAAGTGGAAGGCTGTACCTCTCGTAGTTCCACACTTGCTAGCTTAGGTGTGTTCCGATTTTGAAACAATTTAAGATGGCAGTCAAATCAGTCATATTTTTTTGACGTATCTTTTTTGTGTTGTGTTTGCTAGTTTCTGTCCAGAATCGGCCTATGTCATCAGGTTCAAGACAATACTCTTACTGCAAATATGGATTGTGTGAGATGTCAATGAACTAAAAGGGATCTGAAGGCCTATTAATAAATCAAGAGGCGTGACTTGTGACCCAGACCTAATGTCACATTATATGTTTAGAGATATCAATTTACTTTTAAGAAACTACAGGGCAAATTCGGGTCTATTCATAAACGTTTCGAATCTGGGAAGATAACTTTCCGCGGTGAAGCGTATGTGATTCCCAGTGAGAGTTGTCTTCCTTGCGTCCAGAGTGTATAGATGGCGCTACAATAGAAATGTTTTCATCGTACGGGTTATTTCAAAACTGAACGCCATTTTTGTTCTTGCAATAGTTTCTGTCTATAACAATTTATACTTTTCCTTGTTTTTTGTTTATATTCCCGTTGTTTCTTGAAGAATTTGGTTTTGAGCATAGCATCAGTTTTATTTCGATTATAAGAATTATTGAGGCTGGTCATTTCTTTGTGCAGCTTTTTGCATTCCTTATCATACCACGGCTTATTTGCACGAGTACGGTATGTTTAGTTTTTTTTGAAAGATTAGTTACTCCAGTAGATTTTTTCACTTTATGTATGTCTTTCTCAGTATTATCTACAGCATTGATGATTAAGTCAGATAGTAAGGCTGCACATGTATCAGAATCGGTATCAGGGTCGTATATTTTATGTAATATCCCATTAGCAGCCATCTTCTGCAGGCTTTCGATAAAATTGGTGTTATCCTCTTGTTTCCATATATATACTTCGAAGGTATTGGATAAATACATGTGTCAGACTTAGAATTAGACTGATCGACAGTCCACAGTCTTGTCTTTTAACTTAACTGACACAGATTTGTGATCAGATACACATGTGAGCGTATGAATCTTCATCTTAAGTATAGTGACGTCGCCAGTTCCCATCCAGTGTCAGTTCCGACGCACTTTCAAAAATATTGCTTCTTGTCATAACCATGATCACGCGAAATCATAAAACATTTGGTGTATTCAAGCAAGTTGATCAACCTCTCAATCATGGTTAAATTATATTATGCATTCACTGATTTTGTTAGACCATTTTGCAGACCCACTCCATACACACGACTACATCGGTTTAAGTACAAACACCAGGACTCGCCGTTGGTCAAAAATCGTGTCGTCTGCCAGTAGTAGTATGTATCTGTCATAAAGTTATTTACTGGGGTGTCTCTCTAAAGGCTGCCTGCCCCATTGTTGACATCAACTGACGGACCCAGTTCCGAACCACCATCATCCATGGATGGCCAAGCTGGGTCATACCATGGCCTTAAAATGTCTTGCGATCGCATCGATCACCACGTAAAATCGTAACTCGAGTTCTGATTAGCATTTGTTCTGTTTAATCTGCTATTCAGAGGTGAAATAAGTAGAAGTACCGTTGATTTATCATTTTTGAGTGAGTATACGCTTATTAGCCATCGGAGTTATTTCAGTGTCTAATATATCTTTCCAATATGATTAGCTCGACCATATCACTATCATCTCCAACCCGCATTCTTTAACGTCAGATGTTCACTTATGAGATGAAATATCCAGCTAGGACCCTATTTTGGCGGAAAATTCATCATGTTGACAATTACATTTGTTTATATCTGGGTCAAAGGTCAATGTCAAAACGAGGCTGGATCGGAACTGGCGACAGTGGGTCAAAACTGACACCTTTCATTAAGAAATGTAATTTTATTTTCCCTGCAGTTCAGTTTATCCCCAGCTAAGTTAGTTTGTTAATGAAGGCTATAGACATTTGTACGGCGACCAAGATAATGAATATGCCAATCAAACCTTTTCCTTCTGAAACAGATGTAAATTTCACTTTGGTGGGTCGGAACTGGCGACTCGTCTATACAAGCTGCTTTAAATCAGTATTGACAATAATGTAGTCTCCGTACAACGGTACTGCCATTCTTCTTAATACAGGTTATCTTGGATTTCGTTATGAAAGTTTGTTATGATTTCTCAGGAACTGCTGCATGGATTTTTCTCAAATTTGGTACACATGTTTGCCTTGGAGTGTAGTTGTGGAAGATACCTTTTCTGGTGCGATTGGAAAATCCAATATGGCCATCAGGCAGTCATCTTGAATTTTCTAATAAAAATTTATCATAACTTCGTGGGAAGTACTGCATGAATCTTTCTGAAATTTAGTATACACGTTTCTTCTGGAGTCTAGTTGTGCAAGATACCTGTTTTCGTGTGATTCAAAAATCCAATATGGCAATGAGGCGGTCATTTTCAATTTCCATATGAAACTTTGTTATTGTGATTTCTCAGGCAGTACTTCATGGATCTTTCTCAGATTTGGTACAGAGGTTTCCCTTATCCATTTGTGCAAGATACAATATTTTGTTCCGATTCAAAAATTGAATATGGCCATGAGGCACTCCAACTCTAAGCGATAAACGTCAGATTAAGATATTATTAGCCAGGTATATGCATTGTTGTCTAATGGGTGCAGACAACAGGTTTGCAAGGAATATAGATTTCATATTCTATTCTCAGTTAAACTCTGAAGTACATCAAGTGAAGAGTGGAGTCTCAGTCAATTGCACTGCGCAAAGGAATCATAAGTGAGAGAACAATAAATGCAGAAATTCTGACAGAAAATGAGCCGTTAAAAGACATTTTAAAATGTGACGAGGGCTACTAATTTCTGAAGGCTATTCGAGGAACATCACCATTTTGGCAAGCTGCACAAAAGGATTTGTTTGCGATGTTGCATCAACTTGGAATGCCAACATGGTTTTGTTCCTTTTCATCTGCAGATATGAGATGGTGTAAAGTATTAGAATTAATGATGAGACAAGGAGATACTAGAAAAGCTAGTGAGCTAGACTGTACAGCCTATATTGAGAATTTTGTTAGTACACAAAGTGTGCCTAATGACATTCTGATTTCATAAGCAAAACCGAGTAAGATGTAATAATCTTTATTAAATTATAATATACAAGCCATTGAAAGTAAACTGGAAATGGTGGAAAATTTCTTAAGTATCCTTTCTCCAAAATAGCTGAGTGCCATACAGTTTGAGAAGAGAGAGAGACTAAGAACAAACACATTATTCATACTGTTACATGTGACATATGAAGATTGTATTTTGTGATTTATAATATTAAGCCCGTTGAATAAACCAAAGTTCATGTTATGTTTAAGTTATGTGTATTGGTATATAAAGATATAGGCCCCGTCTTGACACGAGATGTTCTTATGCACAGGGCACTTCATGGTAAGAATAGGCCTCAGTTCCTCATGCAGCTTGTTGTAAAGAGGCGACTAACTGAAGCACCTGTGGGGTTTCTGGTTGTGAAAAAGAATAGGATCGCACCTGTGTGGTTCTCAGGTGTGAGAAGGAATAAGACCTAATGTCGTGATATGAATGAAATATACTTGAAAGCAACGTTAAATAATATTCACTCGCTCACTATAAAGATATAGATGGTTAAATGTTCCTTGGGGTTAACTTTCCTGATCACGTCATATTTAAATGTTCATGTGAGTTATTGCCCTCAACCATCACAAATTGGAGGTATATTAGTCCTTTCCAGCATAATCAACACAAGCTGGAGTACGTTTTCCTTGGACGATTAAATTCTATTTGATAGATAGATTAGACTACATGTACTTCAAACAGTACTGTTGTAACTTCACAAGTTGAAGCTTAGTTTCAATACAATTCCGATATCTTTAGGTTATTATGGTACTTAACATCCAAAATGCATCAAGATTGAGGATATTATGAGGTTATTATACAATGTTGAATCCAATATGGAGTTTTATTGTACGAGTCTACGTTGGGTTGAAAGTCCGTATTGGACGAGACGCCGCAGGCGTCGAGTCCAATACGGACTTTCAACCCAACGTAGACGAGTACAATAAAAGCTCCATATTGGATTCAACATTGTATAATGACCTGTTTATTATATATCGAAAGACAAAACCATGACAGAGTTAAAACTTTCGTTTATTACTGATAAAGTTACAAAGCATAACTACATAAAGCTACACACATGAATACTTCGATTGTTAATTTCGCTTTTTTGAAATATGACAATCAAGTTAAAGACTACATTTAAAGATGTAATCAGGCTCAAATCTAGGCTGAAATCGATGTCTCTCCAACTCCACGAAAGTGACATATGTTACGACAGGTACAAAATGAAACACACTTGACCACAACAAACTAAACTTGTTTCTACCATTCACGAGAAAATAGAAGGATTTGGTCTTTGAAAATAAACAGCATGGCATGCCGTTCATTTTTCCACGGCCGTGTCAACAAGCGTACACGTGTGGTGCATTCTATCAACGTCTGCTATGCACGAGCCGTGACGTTATCCCATTGATGCAGCATTCAAATTCGTGAGCGTCGCTCCGTCACTGACACTGACACGTGACACTGTGACGACACTGGGACATGTACATATAACCTGAGTTAACCCCCTTTGAAAGAATCCAATATGCAGTCTTGACGAGTCCAATAACACTTTCTGACAAGTCCAATAACACTTGCTCGCGGATCCAATACGGTTCTTGGTACTGGACCGACACGTGGTACAAATAAACGGTTTTCATTGGATTATAAAATTAAATGTATAATAATATACAGTACAGTAGATTAGTTAAATGTAAGCCACGGTGAATTCAGATTTATATTGGATTACTTCATGTGCTTACAAAATTTTTAATTTCATATCGCAAAACTTCGTAAGATTTAATAGTGATGTGTTTAAAGTCAACATTTGAAAGTTTCTGTAAACTTTATTTTAGACTAAATATGGCCTAAAATCTGTGACTACTTGGCACTTTTAACCAGTAGCCCTGGGCTATATGACTAGATGCGTTCTATTTTTTTTAGATCTGGCATTAGCCAGAGGCTTTTTAGAATGGTGTAGGAGAATAGACAAAAGTGCAAACCGACTCACGGGATAGCCTTACGCCACATGAAAGTAGTTTCACAGAGATGAGTTTTGGGGAACCTTAGTGCTTGAAAGGCTTTTGTATGTCTATATTTAGTCACTTGGCATATATTTCATCGCTTATCTGCATTAAATATTGGATCCTTGTCAAGGTTCATTGCCCTGGTCCTATCTCTTTGTGAGGTATTCTTAAGATATGTTAGATATTGTATGAATCTGGTGATTATTAGGTATGTTATTATGCAGCACAAGAAAAATTGGCTGGTAAGAGCCCCAATACTTATTTCAATGTGCTGCAACAGAATAACTGTCTGGCAAAGGAGCCCCAGTACTTAAGTCAATATTCTGTAATGAAAGAACTGGCTTCATGCAAATTATTTTGGAGGAGTGCTGACAGGAATTGCATTCCTATATTCTTATGGAAAAACAAGCCTGGTTAGATATGCAGCATTAAACATAAAATGAGACCAAATGTTTTTAGGGAAAACTGGAGGTGAGCCATGGGTGCGCCATGAGCGGACAATTGCCCCTGAACCATGTGACCAATCACAAGTAAATTTCTATTTTCATTAAATCTTCATATGTGTAATATGTATTTGAAGTTTGACTATCATTGACTGAATAGTTTCTGAGATTTAGTAATAATAATATCACAGAGAAGGATAACATACTACTTATGAATTATTGATTGATTGTTGAAGAAAGTTAACACATATATAGAGAATGTAATGTTTTTTTATTGAATACAAAGGTTTAAATAAAAATATAATATGAAATTAACATGTCATTTATCTAATAGAGAAATTGATATAATTAAATATATACGATCATGACATTTTTATTGTTTTCATTATTCAGAGTTGGCTGAACAACTATAGTATGCATTATAGTAAAAGAAAACTATATTTGTACTTTATGAGTACATGCATGTACATAAAATAATGATATCATTAATTGATATTGAATAAAATGATTACTATTATATACAGTAGATTAATGTACATAAAGAGAAATAATTCAATACAGTATGAAGGTATAACAAAATACAGACAGGTATATTTAATTATGAAAGTATGAAAACCACTATGATGTCTTATGGAGTAAACAAAAATAGTTTGTTAATCGAATACTTCACTCAATTTCCAAACATTTCTATTTTAAACAGTTTTATTTAAAAAATGAAGTGATATCATGTCTGTTGCCACTGAACACGGGAAAATATTGTTCTAGTCATAGGTAATCCACATTTCATCCGCTTCTTGATATTTTTATTTTGATAAAATCGGAGGCCTTAAATTTTGATGTAATTTAGAATTCTACATGACTTTGGTATGGCGTTATTTGGTGGTTGGAGTACCAAATTACGTCAGCCACTGGCGGCATTTAGATGCCCAGGAATAAGACAAAGAAGTGAATAAAATAGTATTTTTCAGTCTTCAGTGGCAAGAAATAGTTGGCAGACTTTATTTAAAGATGCACACTTCATGATCGAAGCGTATCTGAATTGTTTGATGCATTGATTTTGGCGTGAAATAAAATAATTGAATACAATAATAATTATACTGAATTTAATAATGTGCCACATTTTTAATAAACATTCTTATATAAGCATAATCACTGGGTGAAATGTGCCAGTTTCCGAATTCGGAAACAGGGCGGAAACTGGGTGGAAACAACCGGATTCCATCCAGTTTCCGCTCAGTTTCCGCATGGTTTCCAAATTGTAAACTGGATAGATACAAGATGGAAACTGGGCGGAAACCATGGAGCATGCCAAGCGGAAACTGAACGGAACCCAGGATTCCGGAGGTGCGGAATAGTGGACGTGTTACAGTTTCCAAGCTTTTTCCGCCAAGATTCCGCAGCGGAAATTATGCGGAATCTGGGCCGGAAACAGGATTGAAACCGGTTGGAAACTGTAACACTCTGCTGGTTTCCGCACTGGAAACAGTGCGGAAACAGGCTGGAAATATGAAATATCCAAATAGAGCTGTGCGGAAAATAAGCGGAAACAGGTTGGAAACAGACGGTGCTTAAAAGGTTTCCAACCAGTTTCCGCCTAGTTTCCGACTAAGTTTCCAAACTGTAAACTGGACAGATACAAGATGGAAACTGCACGGAAACCATGGAGCATGCCAAGCAGAAACTGAGCGGAAACAGGTTGGAAACAGACCATGCTTAAAAGGTTTCCAACCAGTTTCCGCCTAGTTTCCGACTAAGTTTCCAAATTGTAAACTGGACAGAAACTGGGCGGAAACCATGGAGCACCCCAAGCGGAAATTGAGCGGAACCCAGGATTCTGGAGGTGCGGAATAGTGGACGTGTTACAGTTTCCAAGCTGTTTCCGCCAAGATTCCCTAGCGGAAATTATGCGGAATCTGGGCCGGAAACAGGATTGAAACCAGTTGGAAACTGTAACACTGGTTTCCGCACTGGAAACAGCGCGGAAACGGGCTGGAAATATGAAATATCCAAATAGAGCTGTGCGGAAAATAAGCGGAAACAGGTTGGAAACAGACCGTGTCCGCCTAGTTTCCGACTAAGTTTCCAAATTGTAAACTGGACAGAAACTGGGCGGAAACCATGGAGCATGCCAAGCGGAAACCGAGCGGAACCCAGGATTCCGGAGCTGCGGAATAGTTACAGTTCCCAAGCTGTTTCCGCCAATATTCCGCAGCGGAAATCATGTCGAAAGTGGGCCGGAAACAGGATTGAAACTGGTTGGAAACTGTAACACTCTGTTGGTTTCCGCAATAGAAACAGAACGGAAACAGGCTGGAAACATGAAATACCTGAATAGAGCGGTGCGGAAAATAAGCGGAAATGTTAGTTTACACAAAAGAAAAGTCAGTGGTAAAATGTTCAATATTTATTTACATTCAGATTGGTATACAGTTCTTTGATCCTGAAATATCAGTGCATTGGAGAATAAGATGTCAAACCAACAAGTTAACAATGGATGATTCTGGCGCCATTCTACTCTAATGTAAACACATTAAACTAAATACTTTCAAGGTGAAATGCAAAGGTTTGTCTACATCACTTGATATTTGCAGTAAGATTGGAGAAATAATGTGTATATTAATTTCATTTCAGTTTTAAAACATTTGCTTAAGCCTAATGAAGTTAAAAACTAAAAAATGTAAAACTGTATTATTTACGAAATTTCGATCCGTACATGATTACCTCCCCCTGGGGGCGCTGCGATACGTGACGTAGCAGTGGAACCAGCACAGTCTGCACAACATGATGTAGCTGCATTGTATGGAAATACCTCACATAGATAAGCTAGGCTATTGCTCACGAAGCCTTTACTTGTGTCATTCACGTTCACTGAAACGTATCACAGGTTTTTGATCATTCGCTATGGGGGATAAAAGAAAAAGTCGGAATTTACCAATCTATATTTCCGATTCTCTCAGCATGACTGTCGCCCACGGCACCTGCAGTGTCACTGATTCTATCGTCGTCTGAAGGTTCTTTGTTCACAATAGGTTCGTGTTGGTAAGGCAGGGGCACCCCTGCATTAACCATTGCCGTGAATTCTTCTTAATTCCTCGTCAGAAGAAGAGGAAGAAGTGTAAGAAAATTCCCCTGCATCACTGTCGTTGTCTACATTCATGTTAGCCGCCACTTTTTTCTGGTGGAAAAGCTCCGAGTCAAGGGGAGATAAGCGATGCCATGTTTTAAAGCCACTGATCATACACGTGTTTTATTTCTCTTTAAAAAATAAAACTTATCACCAGATTTCGTTCATTGATGGTTGTATAATTTATTATCATCATAAAAAGGAAAGGGGAATGCTTTTTTCTTACTTTTAATACCTTTGCATTTCACCTTTAATACGAAGCTGCGCATCAAAAAACCCATACATTCATAATGTATTCAATTTGAACCAAGATGTCAGGAACACCAAGCAGTCAAGTCACAAATATACAGATTATCACAAGTTTTCCAATTCGAAATGACCCCTAAGATTTCCGTCCAATCAGAGAAACCGGTATTCATTACATAAATTCCTTGATGCATCAATATGATCAATGATGTATACCAAATTTTACATCGTGCATTTGAACAGTATCAGAGATAGAGATCACTAATGATTTCGCATAAATTAAAGATGGCCGCCCATCCTTCC
>JAVTVY010011728.1:0-58514 GCA_036873755.1 Hanleya hanleyi | reverse complement strand
GGGTAATAAACTATACGAAAACTTGTTGATCTTTCTTTCCTTTAAAGGGTCGGCATCATGGCTTTAATACATTATGAGACTACGTTTTGAAGAAGTTGGGGCATTAGGGCGTCACTGCATTAAGACAGGTGCTCAGCAACGTCATCGCCACTTCCACCACCACAAACATCCGCCACCACAACCGCAACCAGCACACACCTACCACCCTCCCCCCCAACACACACACATCGCCACCACCACACACACACCAGCAGCACCACAGACACACACACACATCACCACCATCACGCTCATAGGTAACTCCACCCGGTAGCCAGATTGAACAAGGCCCCATCTCCCCAAACGCATTCCTTTGCATCCCCAAAACTCCCCTTTCTCCACTACTCCCGAGTGCACAGGCGCATATCACCCCCGATCTGAATCTCCTGGGCAAGAGAGAATATCATAGATGCATATCAAATGGCTTCTGATTGGACAGGAACAGCCATTGATGCATCTGTTAGGGAGTTAAGATTCTTGAAGCACGTGGGGCATAGTCAGCAGGTGCAAAGGTGCCCTTTCTGTACTACACAACAGTGTGTTTACGCGTTTCACCCTTTATCTGGCTATACCCAAATGGGCATAGGGCAAATATACTGGCTTTCTGCTTTCTCTACTACTAAGGGAAACCGGATTACTTCCCCTGATTTCGTGTTTTTTTCAACTTCAAATTTGCCATTCCCATGGCTCACCAGGTTTAAAGCCTGTTTTTCGCTTTTTATTTCGGGGGAAAGTCCTAACTTTACATGCAACCACTACCCCATCCTGCATCTCTCGGCGGGTCATGATCCCTGGGGAATGATACTTGCCCATGTAGACCTAGGGGTTTTCCAGATTTTAGGGGTAAAGTCCGTGTTTCCGGATTTTATATTTTCATGGAAAATCCTACTTTTACATGCACCCACCCGTTCCTTGATCAGTCTGGAGCGCTTCAAACCTTCCGACCCCGTATGCACTCTTTTGGCCCAACTCGACCCCAAAACGTCCACCCAACTGCCCTTTTATCACAACTCTCTGTCTGCGCATGTGCGCCATAGCCCTACATTCACTGCACACCAGATCAGTCGGTCGGTACTCCAAGAATGCTTCAAACTGATATCTCACACGATCCCTTCGAAACAAGTATGGTCCTCTGCTAGCCCAAAACGTCCACTCAAATGCATTTTACTACTATTTCCTGAATGCGCATGCGCAGATTGACACCGTGAGTCCCGTGGCCTGGACATGACCTTTGACCGGACGTAACCTTTGATCCGGAAGTCACGTGACCGGAAGTCACGGAATACCTTCAGTCTAGTGACGGAATGCCCTCCGCCTAAAAAATAATGCAAGATTGCTCTTTGTATACTACTATGGAGAACGGAGAAACAGAATTAGGCCTTCTCCTTAATTCTCAGCATCGGATATCTCTTTTTAATATATTCCCGTGGAATTCCGCGAAACCTAGTGTTATATTTTTCCGGAAAAAAGTGTTCCGTGCCAAAAAAATTTCGAATTCATACTGGGTATGATTGGATTTAGTGTTGATCAAATGATCATTTCGAGAAGATAATTATATTTGCTCAAAGTTCAATGTGATTTTCGTTCATGGGTTACCGTAACTAAAAAAAACTGACAGCGAGCAATACTTTCCATCATCAATTGGCGTTCCAGGAATAACGGCGACATTGAGATGCCCTCGTAACGTAATCAATGTATGCTCTTTGTCAATCTAGGTAAACCAAGATGGTAAATCAGGGGAATACCAATATTATATCTGTGTTTACTGAGATCCTTAGTGAACGCTTTGGTCTAATTGTATATTCAACATCATTTGTTTGGTATTTTTTTGGTTCTCTTTTTTTTACACCAATTTTTCTGCTGGGAACGGTCATTTGACAGTATTCTGATGTTTTACCAAAACGTCATTAGCTCACATCAGTGGCGTCGGAACCGGGGGGCCAGGGGGGCCCGCCCCCCCCCCCCCCATTTTGATTTAGGACGTGTAGTGGTGTGTTATAGGCCTGTTTTGTTTGTGTTAAACCAGGAAGTCAAACAGAGTCAGGCATATTCTTCAATATCGATGCGTGTTTATGGGAAACAAATGTGAAAATAGAACGGTGAACCATAAATCTATATACATTGTGTTCAGATTTATTTCCGGGAAAACGCGTAATACGCATCTCCGGCAACCTGAGACCCGGAGCTTCCGGTGTAGCAATAATGGTTGTCCCGCAGTATTGGTTGTCCTTCGGACAACCTGTACCTGGCAGTGGTTGTCCTGACTGAAACTGAGTGTCCCCCTCCGGGGGACACCCAGTTTCAGGTACCAGTTGTCCACTCGATACATATTACTCTTGTACATGTTGTAATGCATTAATATTATATTTGCACCCGGACAACTATTCATGAGGGACAACCTCTCTTATTACAACAGTGGCAATATTAGTTGTCCCCCATGACGTGCTGTCCATCGTATTATCAGACAAACTAGGTCACGGTATAAAGGTGACAAATTTTCAGTGGCTCGGCAGCTGTCCCAAGTAGTGCAGGGGAAAGAGGCGCGGTAATATGGGTGAGCGGGTTCCAGTAAGTTGTGGGTTCGAACCCCATCCGCGTCACATTATTTTTGTTATTATGGTATATTATCATATTTTTCATGCTAATTTTGTCACGGATCATTTAATGACGTCAGGTGAACATTATATTTTGAGGCAAAATTGTTGTTACATATATTTTAATGTTCCTATTACTTAGTTCTATTTTCCAAATATATTTGACGTTTTATTCGTCAGTTTCTTCCTATCACAGTCAACCGTGTTTTTGTTGAACTGATGTACACTTTATATACAACAACATATTTCGCTATCCAAGTAATCCACGTAGGCCTGCATAACAAGATGGAGGCAAACTAACATAATTCTAATTTTGAAAAAGACACTGTAGGTACAGAAGTTGCGGCATTTTGTATTGCAATGTGCTTGTTTCAGGTTAATCCGAGGATGTTCAATCCGAATCTGCTGGTTCTCAGATTAATTTACATACTGAAACACCAGAACTGCTAATTAACCGTAATGATCAAGTCACATGGGTATTTGGTGTCAATCTCTGCCAAGTAGGAAGGCTGTCTTCCCCCAGTCCCCTTATATCATATCTTCCTAGCCTGTACGAAACGACAATTTCTGCAAGAAATATTTAGCTTTTTAGAACGAAATCATTAACGATGACTTCTTTAGTATGCTGCATTTTGTATTTCATTTCTTCGCAAACACTGCATGATAAATTAGTAAATCAAATAGTTTCAGTCCACTTTTCCATGAAGTAAAGCAAACGTTTTTAAGAAAACCCACATACCCACATGGCTTCCATTTTGAATTTAACCATTATTCTCTGCACATAGACTAAAAATGACCCCAATATGATAAGCTACAAAGCTACGGAGTGTCAGCTCTCAGATATTTATCGTTCCGGATAGAGGATAGAAAGTTTGGTACGAAGGCCCCGATGTCCCCCCCCCCCCACAAAAAACGGCCTTGCAGGGTTAACCCCACCGCATGGCATCACGACACAAGATTTTTTTGCGGGAAAATTGAACTCAAATTGGAAAAATCTGATTGGAAAATTCGGCCCAAAAATTCAGATGCGAATTTGTGCATTTGAATGTGAATTTGATTACGTCATTGTGACGTAATCAAAGAGACTGTTTCATATATAGTGTACGTGCTTTCATCTCCTAAGCATACGGGGTATTAAAACTATTTATACGGGTGAGTACGAAGAGAAGAGAGCTATATCCCCATAAAATTGTGCTTTCGGTCATTTCCGTTCATTTTTTTCGTATTCCTAAAAGAGCATAAAAGTAATTTATTTTGCCAAAACTAATTATTCTCTATCATATGAATTAGTTTTTGATATAAAATATCGGAAAATTAAAAAAATCAGTCCAAAAAAAGAAGCGAAAAATGACTTCCGAAAAGATGACGTCACTGTGACGTCATGATGGCGACCATCTTGAATTGTTTAGCATTTCATCATAGAATTTGACTCAAATATTTTCAAATAAACTATAAAATAGTTTCAGCCCTCTACCCAAGATATAACGAAAATAGATGGGGCGTTGAAATTCCCCCACCCTCCATCCTCAGGCGGGGACAACCTCCAAATCACCCAGATCTGTTAGGGTTAAAACAATCCATTTATCGGCTACGCATACTATCATTGCCTTATTGAACCGCTTTACATGCTGAGGCCTGATACTGGACAACTATTCCCAGGTGACGGACAACCCTTAATACGACTTAGTTATAATCGCGATAAAACCTGGACAACCACTTCTATCGTCGGACAACGTATCCCCGGGTGTAGTTGTCCATGGACAGCCTATGATAGTATCAGTTGTCCCGAGACAACTCGCAACAGTACATGTTGTCCATGGACAACCTGTCCCAGTAATGGCTGTCCGACGGACAACCACTAACCAGGACAACGTTCACCTTCACACCGGGACCTAGTCGGCCTCGGGACCCTCGCATGTCCGGTTGTGAGGATCGCTTATTTTAGCTTTGTATAAATGAATTGGTATCATATTGGTTCTAATGTTTCATGATGTAAAGGTCATCGTTTTCTTATGTGTTAAATATTACTAGAAAGTCAAATGGATTCGAATCAGTCATGAAAGATTTTTCGTGCTCATAAATGCGAAACAAACGTGAAAATAGAATCATAAATCTGCATACATTATGTTCGAATTTATTTCCGGGAAAATGCTTAGGACGCATCTCTGGAAATCTGGGACTTTGGAGCTTCCGGGGCCTTGGCGGCCCCTGGACCCTCGCCTGTTGGGCTGTGAGGATTTCCTTGCTTTATCTTTGTGTGAATGAATCGTATCGGTAGGCATATTGGCTTCCCCTCCAAGAACTAAAAGTTATCGTTTTGTATGTTATGAATATAACCAGAAAGTCAAATGGATGCAGGCATGAGGTGCGATGTTTTCAATATTGATGCATGCTTATAATTGAGAAAAAATCGTGAAAATAGAACCATGAATCTGCATGCAGTATGATCAGTTTTATTTCCGGGAAAATGCTCAGAACACATCTCCGGCGATCTAGGATCCCGGAGCTTCCAGGGCCTAAGTGACCCCTGGACCCTCGCCTGTTGGGCTATGAGGATTTCCTTGTTTTATCTTTGTGTGAATGAATCGTATCGGTAGACATATTGGTTTCCCTTCCAAGAACTAAAAGTCAACATGTTTTGAATATAACTAGAAAGTCAAATGGATGCAGGCATGAGGTGCGATGTTTTCAATATCGATGCGTCTTTATAATTGGAGAAAAAATCGTGAAAATAGAACCATAAATTTGCATGCAGTATGATCAGTTTTATTTCCAGGAAAACGCTCAGAACGCATCACCGGCGATCTAGGACCCCGGAGCTTCCGGGGTATAATCTAGTTGAGTTTGAATTTCAAATTAAACGTATTTGATTTTGAATTTAATAGCTCTCATGAATTGTTAAATTATGTGATACCCTGTGATACGCTATAAATTCTGTTGAGGGCGAATGACACGTTGACTATATATATATTTTTTTACAATGATTCGTGCTAACTTGTTTATATGTATGTATAGTAGCACAACACAATGCTATTCTATGGATAAAAACTTCTTTATTGCTGTGGAGCTGACGTTTCGTTGGACATACTTCCATTTTCTCATTAGCTTTGAAAAAGTTGGAAGTATCTCCAACGAAACGTCAGCTCTACAGCAATAAAGAAGTTGTTATCCATAGAATTCTAGCATTGTGTTATATACGCCTAAATGCCTATCAAAGAAATTGTATGTATAGTGACCGTAATCGAGTATAGTGACCGTAATATATACATATAGTTTCGTTCAATTCAAATGATGTGGGCGGGCGGGGCGGGGCGGGGCGGGGCGGGGGTTTGGGGGGGGGTTCGATTGCCCGTAGTTAATTATATACGGTACCTTTTTGGGGGGGGGCTACCACCGTTTTTGTTTCGTTGTTTCTAGATCTAATTTTAATTTTTTATTGTGTATATCCATTGTGATTTTTATTGTTTAACTAGTACAGATCGCGTGTGTATTTATTTCACTGATAGAGGAAAGTAGAATCTAAGCTCATCTAAATTGCATTTGAAACAATGTACGGGTACCATGTTTCAACGGAGTTACATTGGCTGTTGCTACGATACCAGTGACATCACGGACGCGATGACCAGTATACCCTGACGGCGCCCAAATTTATATTGACGGCGTCTCAGTCGACTTCAGTGGTTGCGCGTTGAACACGTTTTGTGAGTTTTTATTCTAGATACAGTATAAAATCCGATATCTCCGACTGATCATGACAAAGGATAGCAGCAAAACGTCTTTTTCTTATCTGTTTGGTGAAGGATTCAGGATTGATTCATAAATTGACGCCTCTATTCTGCCTGATTGACGACATAGTTTTAGGATGGATATGAATCACTTACAAACGAAACTGATCTGCCGGCAAAATCATTTCACTGCAAAGGGATTTACGTTTGAGGTAGTTCAATCTAGTAAGCCCATGCGAGCGACGTTCAAGATTGAACTACGTTTGAGGGGGAATTTGTCAAGAAAAGAACAACGGGCACTGGATATGGAAGGTAGGCCACAGTTTTCACATTTATTCATGTATGAAATCTGGAGCCCACTTTGTCGGCTGAACCTTGATGACGCTTCCATGCAGGCTTTGACAGAGATGGTAATTTCTAGGCGACCATATTTATTACCGGCACCTCCTGTATCAAATCGTAGGCTGGGCACGCTTAGCCTTGGTATTTATCTTCAATGCCACCGCCCCCCCCCCCCCACTCTCCCGCAAAACAACACCATGACTAGGATGGCGTTTTTTGCGATTGAGTGCAGTCTGTGGCCTATACTGGAGTGGTAGAGTAATGTTCTCAATCTCAGTGAGTCGAGTTTTGCAGATTTTTCATCAATTCCAGATTCTTGGCAACTTTTCTTAATACATTTAGAATATATCTGTCATTTCCAGATTGCTCATGCCATGTCATTCCGACCTTTGCTTTTCTTGATACTTGTGCACAATAAAATCATATCATATAATTTTTTTCCCCCAAGCTCTCGACACAGCATTGCCATTGGTCATTTATTACAGTATTTGTGCCGTGATTTTACATGGAATTAAATTACCAAAATCTTCCAGTACAGGAGGGAGGCCACCGAATTGGGTGGACTGACAGAATATGGACCCTCAATGATCTCCCCCCTAGACTGGTCGAAAATGGACATCAATAGTCTGGTCATCGGGGCGGGCTGGTTAGCACGATTAGCCATTCCTCCCTCTGGGTACAACCCATGATCAACGATGTACTTCAATAACTGTGTGTAGTCCAAGAGACCACATGTCGCCATGATTTGTTGGAAATATCGATGAATCAATGCCACCCACTGATCCAAACGGCGATCTGAGAACCCCCAGAGTTCCGTTGGGCCATGTTCCTCGCGTATGGCAGGTCTCCTAACGAAGGGGCGTGTACCTTCTGACTATTTACATTCCCAACAGCACATGTCTGGGTACAAATAATAAGGAAAGTGAAGGCGTTCAACATGACGTCTGAACTGATGTGCACGAATGGTGCATAAAGGGCACTGTGGTCTCCGTTTTGTCGCCTCTGGCACACTTATATCCTCGGAGCCCAGGGTAGGGTCAGCCTCGGCGCCTACCTCTGAAGCTTCCCCGCCTGCGCTCCGTTCTCCTTCCCCCACATTTTAACCGCTATCATCGAAGGATCGCGCTTCGTGGGCGGACACCAATCCTTGTCCTCTATATCCACTTTTTCCGACCCACGGACTCGAGCCCGCTTGGCCAGTGAGATAAGAGGCTCACCCACACCTTCGATGATGGTATCTCGCTCCCTTCGCACTCCTCCACTGTCTAACCCCCTTGGTTTATTGGATTTGTTTGTTGATCCCTGGGTAGGACCGACTTTTCTGGAAGCACTGTGACTGTGCCCCTCATCATCGGTCAGGCCCTCCCAGCTGAAGGCTTCTCCAAGAACACATAGAACTTAGGTCTGTCTACATGATCAACAAATATTTCAATACCAGTGGGTCAGCCAAGGAATAATTTTGAGTAAAAGAAATGTATATATAAAAATCTGAACTTATAAATACACATTAAAACACTTGATCCCCCACATACTTCAATACAAGGAGCGTGCACCATTTCTTGAGCACCCTAAACTTGCCTACAAAATCTAAACAAAATGACTCCCAATTATAAAAATAGCAGAAGACTGGTTCTTCTCACCAGTCAATACAAACAACGACGAAAGGCACCCACATGTCGAAAACACTAGGGACATCGGAGTCCAGAGAAGAAGATATCACGAGATGGCACCTGTACCTGGTCGCCTACCTGTGGTATCGTCCTTCTGGCGCTCCATAGTTTTTTTACTTTTGACATTGTTCGACCTAAAATCTAAAAGTGTACATCGCCATGCACCTACAGTTACGGTTTGCCCTCAAGTAATTCTAGTCGAGGTCTAAAGTTTTAACTTATAGATGCCATTGGAGAGGGAGCAACAAAATGTTTCAATTAACACCTCCGTGCTCCAACATCACTAACGTCCTCCTGGCAGTAGATCTTCGCAATCTTTTCGTGTCGACTTACATCACGAACTTTCGATGACCCAATATCAAATTCTCCTAGGAGTCTACAACATCACTGTGGCCCGGAACCAGGAAATCACAAAAGGAATAGGCCACAGGGCTCAGTCTCGAGTGACAGAGACCATTGCCCTAAAGTACGAGTGCATTTCGTGATTTCCTCCGGAGGACGAACACTGTGGAAGATCAGGAAACGAACTGCGCATACAGACTTATTCCCCAACGCAACTTGACCACCGTCACTAAGAGGAAGAGATTTACCAACTGTTCGTGGAAGTAATTCAAGTTCTTCCGGCGGCCGCACGCCATGGAAGTACGAACGCCCAACTCCGATCAAAGACCGATACAGGTCTCCGTCACAGGAGACATAACCAGAGATCATGCATGTGAGAACCCTTACGAGCCAATTGGAGCCGTTCAGAAAGTCCAATATGGCCGCTACCACATAACAATCGATACTCCCCAAACAGTACGTTGGCACAATATGTACTTCTACTGGCAGGACGCACGGAGGCCATGCGAGTCGGGATGGATATTTTACATCTAAGCTACATGTAGGTTCCGAGTAGCATTCTGCGCGATCTTTTGAAGTCGCCGACTCTAGAGCAAGATGTGTATGATCACGCCTGCGAGTCGAAACCGTCGCAATCGCGCAGACTTCAGAACTGCGGAGTCTGGTAGAAGTAAGAACGGGTTCTCGACTTTTGGTAACAATACCCGAACCATCGTACACGACTTCCAGTGTATCCATCATTAGGCTTTCAGTTAGAGTGTTTCGATTCTGGGAAATCGACTGTTTCAGCGGCATTTCAGAAACCCACAATGCATATACCGGCATATCAGTCGTAGGAGCGGGCGTTTTGTTCGTTCGACATGTCAAAATCGATTTGTCTCTCTCACTCCGGAGGTGATCGGTTTTCACAAAGCCCGAAACTGGCACACTGTTTTTCTCAAGTGGTCCTGGAAGAGGATCGTATTCATATGTATTTCGAGAAGGGACGGCTTCCCTCAGATTCAATGAACACTCGGGGTCTGGATTGACCTAAGTCCACGAATACTCAGCGAATTCTGCTGTACACTTGCAATCTGAGACGACCGAACACCCATGCATCTGCTCCCGTGAGACTTCACGCGAACGGTCGCGACAGCACAATGAGCTTTCACAACACACGCCGTGTGACTGATTGTAGTGTCGTCCAGCTAGACAATCACATGAATCGTCACAAATATGTGCCGCCACAGAAATATCACTTGACGCGTCTCGAACGTCAGCCAAACCGTCGAAGTAACAGTCATGCATCAAGTCAGGGTTACCGTGACTCCCAGAAAGATACACTATTTCCAATGGCCGATCACACCTATGCCTTAGCTCTGTCTGGTCACGTGTCCAACCACGAGAGTGCAGCAAAAAACCACATGACTGATCTCGTTCATATGCGATGCGCGAAGATTCAAGTCCACTATCACAAGAATAATCGCTCGGATAATCAGACGACCGCTTTTGTGGACCATTGCATCCCACAACGTACGAAATATCACCTTTCCGTGGGTGAACATAAGTTGAGTTTGCTTTGCTACAACCGAATTCATGATTAAATTTTGAATATAAATAGCCCTGGGCTTAATCAGGTAAATTTCTTTGAGCAAGAGTGACAATATGTCAGGGGTCTGGAGTAACAATTATCACACATTTAATATGTGAATAACTCTGAGAATACGTCTTCACCAATCTATTTTTTTTTTTTTCAATTTTGTTCCAGCAACAATGTGCCCGGAAAAGTGCACGCCCTTGAATAAACAATAACCACACAAGCACACTGTGGGTGTTGACCCACCCCCTCTCTCCTCCTAAAATGTGAAATGGCCGACTTGAAATAAACTGAATATGTCAACAAGAATTTTCTCACCACCAGAAGTTATCAACTCTAAATAAGGTGGGCGGCAATTTACATACCACTCCACCGAAGTAAGAATTGACACAAGCAAACATGTTTGAATATGTTATAAAAGCCAAAGATTAAATACCTCCAATACGATGTGTGTATTCGGAATATTTACGGTGGGAGATAATTCCAGTTAAATATTACTGGTCAAGTTTTTACACCATGACCAGAGCACAACCAGTAGGTTAGTAAACTATGGTACTCTGAATTCATGCATACCCATGAGTTCGCACTGTTCCTATCCGTGAGCAATGATATCCTTTCCAGCAGTTTCCACTTATTGCATTTAGGCAACTCACAGAAAGAAAAACTCAATGAAAAATGACATAAATATATAAATAAAGAAACACAGGTTGGTGTATTGCAATGCTGCACCAGGTCAGTGTAATGTACCGGTGCACTAAATAAGTTCAGTATAGTGTAGTGATGCAATGAAAAAGAAAAAAAGAAATAAATAATACTGTTGTGCAATAATAAACAATGACTAAACTCCAACTTCTATTATGTACCAATAACTGAAAACTATTGAAATATTGTTACACCACAATGGGCAAGAACCAATTATTCGATGATGGTGTTGTGGTAGAAAAACAACAAAAGGATAAGTTTTATTTGCTATGCAATGTGATAGATGGTTATTACATGGTGTTGTTGTTGTTATAAAACAACAACAAAGAATATATGTCCAATATAGCTGATCTTTAGTTTGTCTGATGGTCCTGTTACTATACAATAGCGAATCTGACCGTAAATATGATATTGTCTACTGAAGTTGTACAATAATGATAACCAAAGAATGGTATTTGGCAATCTTATTTCATGTTATTAGCACGACTCAGATTATATATTGTATCAGATGTTGTTTGTACACACAATACTATCAAAATGTACTGTTGCTGATCAATGAACAACTTCTATTACGATACTGTACCACAAAACTCAGAACCAATTCTTACTGCTTGTCAGTAAACAACAATGCAGAAACCGGTATCTGATATTCTAGCACAATAAAAATAGAAAGCAATATTAAATCCTGTTGTGTACCGGAAAGTGTGAACAGGAGTAGCTGAATATGGACGTGTTTGTATATAATATGGATAAATGCCTGAAACTATCATAAATTTGTATTAACCGTGCTTATTGTTGTTAACAAATGCTGTTATTGATGTTGTACAAGAGAAACTAAACAGTTGTTGTTGTTGTTACTGTATCACAGAAAACTAACAGTTGTTGTTGTAATTTGTATCATACAAAAACTAAACAGTTGTATCACAGAAAACTAAACAGTTGTTGTTGCACAACAGTACAAAATCAAATTGTCAACAGTTGTCCCCAACCGAAAACCAATTGCATCAAAGTACAAGTCTGTTAATGCTTTACCCTGTTTGATCAAATTATATTGTCAACACTAAAGATCCCACTGGTCAAACCACCCAATTATCACAAGTTGGAATTGTGTGAAAATATACGTAATATCTGTTGGATGGGTGACGGAAATATTCGATGGGGCTGAACGACTGTCGGTTAACAATATTTACACACTGGCTCTATTGTGCAACACGAGGGATTCTTTTTCTGGAATCACCCGGTTGACAATGGACTTTACATGTGCTCCGGTTTTCTTTCAGAAGAACACCTCATCCGATGGCAGATAAACCGGGTTGATCCTTTACAAGAGCACCCCATCTCGCACTCGTCCTACATAATTGTAATCAATACATCCCTTTAAAGCACACTTGTGACGTAACTCTATTGTCCCAAAGCTCCATTATTTTTAAGGAATGGAGAGTTGCTCGAACTTGGCTTTCTACGGAATGGAGAGTTAAGGTAGCAAGAGCCTGTACCAGCTTCAAGAAAAACACACTATCCAGTATACATTAACTAAGGTTGTGGTAACGCATATATACCACATAAGATTACTAAGCTATGAGGGACTCGTGTTCCTCTATGATAGTATGCTTGTGAAACGTTTATACACATGGCAGATAAACAGATCACTTTAGTGATGGGATGAGTGATTTGCATATTACGAGTTGAGAGTTCGAACGGGGTTGTCTCCCATCCCATAGGCATGACTGATCGAGATGGAATCACACCAGGTCGGAAACGACTAATCTGTCCATCTTCAACCATAAACAGTTCTAGTTACTGTCATATGCACAATGTCCTGCATGTAAGACCAAGCGCACCAGGCAAAATCAGCGAGCGTAATTCAGAGTTCATCATTTACAATGTTAACTTCAGGTCTTCTTAAATGACACATTATCGTGACATCATCATCACGACAACATGTACTGCTTTGACAGTTAAACTAGTATCACACTTGCGGCAGTGCATTGTACACAAAGGTCGCGAAGCCCACAATACAGCCCAACAACACTAAGATTAAAACTGCCTCAATTTATCGTACCCTTCTGGCTACGAAATTTAACAGGAAATACCATTTACTGCAAACATTAAATGATAAATGCAAAAAGAGCTTTTTATACATCTATGTCAACAGTATTGATTTATCGTAAACTTATGATAATAGTATAATCATAACAAAACTGTCTCTTCTTTCCAATATTTTGTTAAAAATGATATCGTCAACATTTATTCTGGTTATCTTCACAACCCTGCTCTTCAATTTGGAACACCTTCACACATGCAAAGTCCATTGTCAGTCGGGTGATTGTAGAAAAATGAATCCCTCGTGTTGAACAATACAGCCATTGTGTAAGTCAGTTACCACCCTCGACCTCGGGATTCAAGCTGTATAAACACTCGCGTCCGTGCAATTGCGCACCTCGGTCGCTTCGCGACCTCGGTGTGCAATTGCACGGACGCGAGTGTTCATACAGCTTGAATCCCTCAGTCTCAGGTGGTAACTATTACGTACCATGTAGGTTAACTGGTTGAAGAATAGTATCTGTAGGTACTGTTGTGCAGAAACACTATATATGTTGTTGTTACAACACAATACAAAAAACAAAAGAAATAAATAAATAAAATAACCACACACCAAATAAATCTTACTAAGTTCTTCTGAGATACCACCCATAGAGAACTTAACAGGTCGGCAAACCACCCCTGTGTACGCACGTCAACATGTGCAATGTTCCCTCGATGGGAGGGTTGGGATAATTTATGGAACTGATCAATGTCAACAGCTCCCCACTTAGTCCAGTATAACGTGACACCAGGCTTTCTTTTTTAATATGCTGTTGTTTATCGACTCGTCACATAGTGCGGAGATACCCTAGAGGACAAAGGGGTCTTCCGTTATAACAGATTAAGTTCCTTGTGAGGAAAGATGAACTAAAAATTACTGCTGCAAATATTAGTATTGATGAATTTGTAAAGAATATGGTAAGGAAGAAATGACTAAATTTGTGCTGATCGGGTTGACTTTATTTCAGTTTAGTCGAAGCAGGGTCCGTTTTATTGTTATACATTGAGGAAGACCCCTTTGTCCTCTAGGGTATCCCCGCACTATGTGACGAGTTGTGTGAACACGTGATATCCCCAAATAAGGACCAAGGTCAAGGCTTTTCCATTGTGGCCATATTTGCGAGAAAAAATCAGTCGCTGGAAAACTACCTCTAGATTGCCAGCGTGTTTTCCGGTCCAAGTCAGCGCTACGCATGCGCGGCATCCACATAGGCCATTCCAAATATACTACGCACCCCCCCTACTATAGTAGTACGGAATATACTCCCAGAACACCATAAGGCCCCTATCAGCCTACTACTACAGAATCATCCTTACTCTCTCAATTAATTAGATTGAAATTCAATCTATCAGATTGAAATTAGTGACCATTCTTTTATCGGATTGAAAATATTCAATCTAATAGATTGAAAACGATCAAATGAATCTGTTGTAGACAGAAAATTTAATGTAATAGATTGAAATTTTCAATCTATTAGATGGAATATTCAATCGAATAGATTGGTCACTAATTCCAATCTGATAGATTGAAATTATTTTAGAGAGTACATGGCCACGGCCAACAGGGTTTTGTTTTTTATTTTTTTTATTTTTATATATATATATATATTTTTTTTGCGAGAATGTATAGAATAGATTCACACTAGTTGTCTATTTGTAGGATATTGAGTAGGTCTAGTTTCCCACATAGAGCCCAACATATCTTTTCAATAAATTATAGAAATTATTAATCTTAAATGTTTGTTTTTTTGGAAAATCGATTTCTATTTTTCCTAAAAAAAAATTCCTCATCTTTGGTTTGAGTCATTCCCACAATTAAGCTGGATATATTATGGTTTTTAGTTTTCTACCATACCATCCCCCCCCCCCCGGCCCCCAGTTCTTAAGGAAGAATGAAGAGGGAAAAGAAAAAAATGAGGTGTTCGTCAAGTTCGACGTCAAAAAGACATAATTTGTATCCGGTGCGTCGGGAAGAGACAGAGCCTGTATATTATACGGGGTTTGTTCTGCTGTTGTGGTTCACTGACAGCCCCCCCCCCCCACCCGCATTTGAGAAGGAAGGAAGGAAGAAAGAAAAAGAAAAAAAACAGTGTCACTCAAGTACGACGTCAAAAATAGATACTTTGTATTAGAGAATGTAGGAAAATCCCAAGAGAGAATGGGTGCACCGGAAAGAGATAGGGCATAAACCGTAGCCGTACGGCGTAGTGGTATTTACGGTATTGGTTAAATCGACGTTGATTTAATGCGGATGAAGAAAATTCTACAAAGGAAAACCACAATATTCCAAGAATTATTATCGTTAAAAAAAGGATACTAAGTAAAGGATACCTTCTCTTTGCTGTGAAACAGCGAAAGTATTTGTACAAGATCGATGTATCGTCCGTGATCGTACATAGAATGTGAATTTTGTTGATTTCAACAAAGCAGACGATAATTCTTTAATATTAATATAAAACCATATTCGCATTTCTGCACGTTTTTCATCTTTATTTATTTTTTATTTTATTTTATTTCATTTTCGCCCTTGAAGCGAATGTAAGTTTACACGTTTATTTTGTATACAACTAACACAAACTACAAAGCTCATGGAATTGCGGTTGTGAGCAAGCTGTGTATCGTTCTCCGTGGCCGAAAATCGGTAGATCATTCATGCTGATTGAATCATTCGATCTTTGGGAAACTATAACTCATTTTTCACTATGAAAATTCGAATGACCCTAACAGATGGAGCAAAATATCAATGGTGTAAAGGTGAACTCAAATATTTCTGTTCTCGTTTCACCGAGACGAGAAACATGTCCTCGTCCACGCATCGTGCATGCGCAGACGATGTTCGGTAAAAACCTCCATGACGACTGGATCAATGGATCTTTTGGGAAAATATATCTCATTTTTCACGAGGAAAATCGAATAACCCTTACATAAGCAGTAAATTATATACAGATATACCAGGCTTCGGGGGTGTATTTGCGATATATCCCGGTCAAGACCATAGAAAATTTCCCGAGCGTTAGCGAGGGAAATTTGCCATGGTCGAGACCGGGATATATCGCAAATACACCCCCGAAGCCTGGTATATCTGTATAATTACACCGCATATCCTAAAGGACTGGCGTATAACAAGGAAGCTGCTTTTGCTGTAATAGTCACCATTATGTCGGCGTAAATTCACGTAGAATTCTTTGAGTAGCACACTGAGTTCGTTTGCCGGTCCGAGAATTTCAAAGTCTATGGCTCTGCTTTTTGTTGTACAGTAGTCCTTTAATAGTTTCACAGGAAATTTAGTTGACTTTTCTGTGTTTCTAGGATTATTGCTACTCAGAAACGAGTCGATCTCATCGCCAGCAAACGCTCCAAATCAGTCGCCCGTGGGCGCTGCCATGTTTGTTTACAAACAAGACATCAGGGGAGATAATTCGGCGGCGGGATAATTCGGCAAATACTTTTAGGCAAATACCCCGCTGCCAAGGCAACGGAAGGCAAATTTTCCGCTGCCCCTGACAGTCGCGTGAGAATGACTTGTGGATGAGAATTTGCCGTAAATGCCCCGGCTAAGAACCAATCAAAACTCGTCTATCTTATATAAGGTGTAATTATTAGTGATATAGGAGTGGATGCAAATATTTTTTTTTCTCGTTTGATCGAGATGAGAAAGATGTCTGCGTCCATTCGATGACGAATAGAATAGAATAGAATAGAATAGTTTATTCAGCTGATCACAGCGTCCTCTAGAGGCATACAATCACAGTTCCCCCCCCCCCCCATCATTGACATTAATTATTCCCGGAAACAACACTTCTTTTAACAATGTTAATAACTATAACTCATTTTTCACTATGAAAATTCGAATGACCCTAACAAAAGGAGCAAAACATCAATGATGTAAAGGTGAATTCAAATATTTCTGTTCTCGTTTCACCGAGACGAGAAACATGTCCTCGTCCACGCATCGTGCATGCGCAGACGATGTTCGGTAAAAACCTCCATGACGACTGGATCAATGAATCTTTTGGGAAAATATACCTCATTTTTCACGAGGAAAATCGAATAACCCTTACATAGGCAGTAAATTATTAGTGATATAGGAGTGGATGCAAATATTTTTTTTCTCGTTTGATCGAGATGAGAAAGATGTCTGCGTCCATTCGATGACGAATAGAATAGAATAGAATAGAATAGAATAGAATAGTTTATTCAGCTGATCACAGCGCCCTCTAGAGGCATACAATCACAGTCCCCCCCCCCCATCATTGACATTAATTATTCCCGGAAACAACACTTCATTTAACAATGTTAGGGAGCGTGTCAAAAGTTTTGACGCGAACGCGTTCATTTTTGAACAGGAGGTCGTTCATTTCTGCATGCGTCAGGCCGTTCATTTTACACAGCAGCGTCAGAAAATGAACAGTCGAACGTTCATTTTTGAACGTTCATTTTTTTAATGCACTTCATTTTCGCACGTTCGTTTTCGCATGTTCATTTTCTCACGTGCCCAAACGGCTGGCGTTTGACGCGAGCAGAAATGAACAACATACAGAAAGCTGCCATCCCGATACTAAAAAAACGCGCCGGATCAAATCTACTTTCTCATCGCGCGTCATTCCCGTGTTATAGATTTTATTGTAATTTGCCATGTCTTTTGCTTCGTGTGTGTATATATTCAATGCATTCCGTAATCATGTGGAGTAGTATTACCGATGTCGGTGATTTTCTTCAATAAAAAAAGGGTAAAACTAAAAGTAAAACGTTTTTCTTTTTCTTGTCCCGTCTCCGCTTCAGCGGTTTGTCACCACCTATATATGAGTGTTCGCTTATATAACACTTGGCAAGATAAATTAATGACTTCTTTCTTGTTTATTTTCCCCAGTGTTTTACTTGTTTGATGTGGATTTTTACATTTCGTGAATCTCTTCTTCATCCACCAAAAAATGAGATTCTCGGTCGGGCGATCAAAAGTCATGGCCTAGGGCGCTTGCGTCCCGTGGGTAGATTGTTTCGTCATGGAAATGTTACTTTAAATGATTCATCTTTATCAACTTACAAACGTATTCCAGCGATCTGTAATGCCTGGAAATGGTATAATTTTAATAAAGAAGCCGACAGTATGTATTGAAAATGAATTTCGTGCGCTGGAAATGGGCCCTATAGAGAATACTTTGTATGCGGGAAAGAAGGAAGGGTTTAGGCTCAGCAAAGGATATTTCAATACATTGGTCTATGAAATATATCCATCTTCTTTAAAGAACTGTTTTGATGTGTTGGTGTTTGAACTGCGTCCTTTTGTTTTATTTAGCCTACAAATGAAGGGGCCCTCACAGGTTGCATAATGACGGGCGCCACATGCGTGATGAAGTCTCCACGTGAATCAATCGGTCCATATATCTTTTTTAAAGAAATGGCTTGATGTGTTTGCAATCAGAACTGTTTTATTCAAGATTTTTTTTTTATCATGGAATTAAAACTTTGAACTCCATGGTTTTATTGACAAATAGGAGACCTCACATGGCGGCCTACCTTGAGATATGACGGGAGCTGCATGGCGTCTCTGCGTGATTCAGTCGGGCCATGTCTTTTTATAATGATCATACATGTAGTTTGTAGGCCTGTATACTTTCCCTGATTTACTCATTTCTTATTGAAGATAATATTATTTTTATTTAATTTCATGATCGTGGTCCTTGGGAGAAGAAAAGAACATTATTGGACGTAGTGATCATCCATAGGGATGAACATAATGCTCTAATCAAAACAAAAGGCGTCATAGGACGAGCGAGAAGCTCTTTTATTTATTGCATCTATTGAACATACTTTGGTCAGCACGGGAACGGCAAATCACCTTTTGATCCTGTTAATTTTTTTTATTTTAGGCCACTCAATATTAACTTTATGGTGAAATATAAGTGAATCGTTTATTGAGCTTTATTGATCTATCAAAATACGATAATAAAATCAACACTATATGTACATCTGTTCAAGGGGCTTTCCGTGATGGATCATTTTTGACACCAAATAATAAATATAACGAACAGCATTTAGAACACCGCAAGATGTGTAATAAATTAAATTGAAACAATATTATGTCAAGTTTCAAGTGTTGACAGTGTCAGGTACGGCCTACCAGGAAAATCCCGGGTGGTCATTTGGTGTGCATAAAAAGCCATCTGGACCTGGAGACTATCACTATTTTCCCATACGAAAAAAAATAGTAGCGGTGAAGAAATCTGATGCAATGAAGCACACACCTTACAACTCTATACACCCGGGAACGGCAACGACTTTGAGCTCTCCCCCTTTCTGGGCCTCATGTGCAGACGGCCCACGCGCGTCACACACTATCAATACAGAGCAGGTCGGACAGTACAATAGGGGACAGCTAGGGGTTTAGCATATACGGTTAACATTCGGGATCAACATCCGCCGAATGCCATCTATCAAATTTGTTATATAAATGTCATACAAATACGTAATATAATAATGTGTGGTTTGATATCACAACAAAGTCCTTATTTGTCTATCAAATTAATTCAAGTTACGAACATTTTAAGGAGCTTAATTACCAAATTGTTCACCCGATTATTGTATCATTCTTTACGATATTTGGTCACATCGGACTTTTAATAAAACCAAATCAGTATGGTGATATTTCTCTGTCGAAGTTTAATATTATATAGTTCATCTCGTTTTCTTCCAAAAAAATAATACACGCGCGTTAGTTCCTATATGTCGCTCGTTCTATAATTCCCGGTAAATAATTCCCCAGAATATGCATGAAAGATCCACTTTTATTATATTAAATACATTTATTGAATTTGCTGTAGATAAACGTCAAATCTTTGCCATAGTTGCTTTGAAAGAACGAAAGTACTTCTTCAGAGGAAGTGGGTTATATACCTACGAAAGCTAGTGCAAAATAAATACAGTTAAGTTTCAAAGGTGCTGCCTTTTCGAGTGTTCTGTTTTTGTTTTGTTTTTTGTTTTTGTTCTAATAAGAGTCGACACGATAGCCATAATGTGAGCCCTTCAGCGAATTCTGACCGCTATCATACATACTAATTTGAACGTTCAAAAAAGAATGTTCATTTTCTGACGTTCATTTTTCTGTCGGGGTAGTGTTCATTTTCTGACTGTCGAACGTTCGTTTGCTGGAAGAAAAAGAACGAGTAACTGTTCATTTTCTGACGCATTCTTTTAGTTTGAACGTCAAAACTTTTGACACGCTCCCTTAATAACATACGGAAACAGGGTTTATAAGTGTCTCCTGGCCACAATTTCAGTCCATATGCGGGAAGCGATCGCCCGAGATGGCTCAATTTTCCTCTCCTAGTAACGACCGCTACCCGCAGTGGTCCGAAATCCCACCAAGCCCTGTCAGGCCGCCAGGTTGAGTGGTAAGCCGGGTCCATTCTCGACCTCCACCTGATAACTAGCCCAGCCAAATGGGGGTGACCAGGAGACACTTACAATAGAAACCTTAATGCATGGATGAAAATGATCCATGATGAATATATGATAAACTGTTTCATGAAAAAACTCTAGCTGGCTACTGCCGCAAATTCAAAATTTCAGCAATTAATTTTGCTACATTAAAACAAATGGACTCATTTTCACACGTCATTAACCAAATGAATTTCTCATCCACAGATAGACTATTAAAGTGAACAGATGAGCCCCTAGCCAGTGTCAACAAACTCAACTCGCTGATTATTAAATTGAGGGCATTCTAATAGAACATGTATTTCGTCTTCAATACTTGGACAGAAGTCGCAAGTCCGATCAAGAACTGAAATACCTGTGTATCTCCCCTTTTCTATATTTAGTTTGTGAGCACTTAATCTAAACTTGGCTAGCGCCTGACGATATTTGAATACATGTACTTGTATATTTAGCAAATATGGCTCCATGCAAAAAATATTTTTGAATAATTGATAAGTGCGTAGTTTATTTCCAGAGTTTAGTAAGTGAAAATCTTGCCTATTCCTCAAACTAGAGTTTTGGAAATTAATTATATGTGTTCTTTTTTTTCCATTCATCTGAATATGTATTAAAAATAGCATGATGTAGCTTCTTGACTGCGGAGGTAAGGGACCCACAGTAAGTTCTTGGGGATAAATGACTTAGTTTAAGTTCACCAAGTAGAGTTTCTAAACCTGTATACCAAGAATCTATGCATTCGTCATATAGCTGGCGAGACAGTAAATATGCCTCTTTTGCCAAACTATTATCATCTAGGTTTGTCAAATGTGTACAATATTTATACATTGTGATTAAAAGGTCCGTTGTTATTGGAGTTCGACCCAGATCTCTTCTAGCTGCGTCATTGCTAGCTTTAGAGTGTACACCAAGGGCATACTTGCAGAACTTAAGATGTAATTTTTCAGCAGGCATATTTTCTGTTTAAAAAGATATGATAAGCCTTTAGATTGGCAACTTTTGCTATTGACGGATGATCCCCAAATTTCTCCACCATACAAAAGGATATTTTTAACAGTGTGGTCAAAGATATGAAATAATGTTGACACACTTGGTTGGTTGCCATTAAGAGATTTCATTAAGTGGAAAAAAGCTTTTAGTCCCTTAGAATATAATAAATCCTCTTTCGCTTGTGAAAATGACCCAGATTGTTGAAAGGTCAAACCTAAATAAGTGTATGTTTGGGTTTGCTCTAGTGGTTCTCCATTTCAGGTGATTTCTGTTTTAATTGTTTTACCCGATGTAGTAAAGACCATCACTTTTGACTTGAATTTATTAATTGAAAGTTACCATTTATTTGAATAATCAAACAGATTATTAACACAGTTTTGGAGGCCTTCAGCAGACTCAGATAACAGTATCAGATCATCTGCATACAATAAACAAGATATACTGCTGGTATGTAGAGTTACAGGCTGACATAAAATATCAAATATAGACGGAAGGTCATGTAAATAAATCTTAAACAGATTAGGGCTTAATGTATCACCCTGTCGGACCCCTCTTTGTGATGGGAATGGTGCAGTCAATTTATCACCAACCTTTACATGAAGCTGTATATCATTGTACATATTTTGTATTATTTTAGATAATAGTCCATTCAAACCCACGGAATGCAAGTTGAATAAAAGAGTATTGTGGGGTACACTATCAAACGCTTTAGCAAAATCGATAAAGCATGTATATAGGGGTTAGTAGTAGGGTCTACGGATTTCAACGCGCATTTTCCAGGGAGGTAACTCTTGGTGCCCCTTTTTTCCAGGTTAAAGTATAGGGGGCGCCACATCGCCTTTCACCTCTGTGGCGCCAGGGGGCGCCACCAGCTCAAGGTCACGTGGAGGTCAAAAGTAGTTCCGGCAAGCTTTAACCTTTGTATTCCTCCGCGGTCTGGTGGTGATGCCGTCACTTCCGCGTACAGAAAGTAGTCCCATGTCAACCAAGTGACTTCCAATGTTAATGTATACGGGGAATGCCTAAAAAAGAGTATGGGAATAGACGTTTTGTGACCGGGGTGGGTCCCTAGTGGACCGAATGGGTCGAGTGAGGTGTCAAAGTGAAGCGCTCCTCGAGGGCCATTCAGTCATGGGTGGGTGCATGTAAAATTAGGATTTTTTCCCGAAACTATAAAAAGCGGAACACGGACTTTACCCCTAAAATAGGGAAAACACCTATCAACCCTAGCCAAAAGGGCTAATATCGGTCCCCGGGCTTATTGGGGCCTGCCTATCAAGTCAATGGGGTGGGTGCATGTAAAATTAGGATTTTTTCCCGAAAATATAAAAAGCGGAACACGGACTTTACCCCTACAATAGAGGTCTGTATTATACAATATAAGGGAAAATGCCTGTATGGGATATGGGAATGGTCAATTTGTGGGGTCTCGTTTTTCTCGTCTCGCCGAGAAAAACACAATGGAAGGGGTCCCGGAGCGAATCGGTGAAATTGTTGGCAAAAGTCACCGAGGTCTGTATATAGGCTCATACTGACTATATGGGGGGAGGGGTGGACAATTTTTGTTTGTGGGTGTTACTATTGGTTGTGGGGTCTCGTTTTTCTCGTCTCGCCGAGAAAAACACAATGGGAGGGGTCCCGGAGCGAATCGGTGAAATTGTTGGGAAAAGTCACCGAGGTCTTTATATAGGCTCATACTGGCTATATGGGGGGAGGGGTGGTCACTTTTTTTGTGGGTGTTATATGGGTTGTGGGGTCTCGTTTTTCTCGTCTCGCCGAGAAAAACACAATGGGAGGGGTCCCGAAGCGAATCGGTGAATTTTTTGGGAAAAGTCACCGAGGTCTGTATATAGGCTCATATAGCTCCATACTGGCTATATGGGAGTATAGGTTCAACCTGGGAAATTCACACACGTTCATTGGGATATGGGTTGTTTGGATTTGTTTTTCACGTCTCGTCATTTAGAACACGATGGGAAGGGTCTCGGAGCGCAACAGTGAAATTTTTGGAAAAGTACCATATAGCCGATATAGTCCCATGCTGGCTATATGGGGTATAGGTTCAACCTGGGAAATTCACACACGTTCATTGTGATATGGGTTGTTTGGATTTGTTTTTCACGTCTCGTCATTTAGAACGCGATGGAAAGGGTTTCGAAGCGAAACGGTGCAATTTTTGGAAAAGTTCACCGAGGCCTGTGTAGGCTCATACATGCTATGGGTAGGTGTGGATAGGCCCATATAGCTCCTGGGAAATTCACACACGTTCATTGGGATATGGGTTGTTTGGATTTGTTTTTCACGTCTCGTCATTTAGAACACGATGGGAAGGGTCTCGGAGCGCAACAGTGAAATTTTTGGAAAAGTACCATATAGCCGATATAGCTCCATACTGGCTATATGGCAGTATAGGCTCAACCTGGGAAATTCACAAACGTTCATTGTGATATGGGTTGTTTGGATTTGTTTTTCACGTCTCGTCATTTAGAACACGATGGGAAGGGTTTCGAAGCGAAACGGTGAAATTGTTGGAAAAAGTTCACCGAGGCCTGGGTAAGCCCATAGGCCTATACTGCATGGCTATGGGGTATAGGCCCATACGGGGTGGACGTTTTGGGGTCTAGGTGAGCCCCTAATGATCATATGGTGTCGTATGAGGTCTTATTTTGGAGCTCACGTGGAGAAGCATCCGATTGGACTAATAGTTCGTCCGTTTTCTGGTAGTCTGGTGGAACTGACGTCATTCTGCGCATGCGCAGTAGAGAAAGTGTACGGAAATAGACATTTTGGCGCCGACATGCGTCACTACGGGTCCGATGGAGTCGTATGAGGTCTTATGTTGAAGCTCTCGTGAAGCAGCATCCGACTGGACTCATGGTTCGTCGGTGTTCAAGAGTCTGCGCATGCGCAGTTTGGTCGTAGTATAGAAAGCAGACATGTTGGGGGATTCGTGGGGGTGTGTTGTAACCCACCACTATGGGTCCATGGTTGTGGTTGGGTGGTGTGGGTTGTTCGCACACACGTCACTTCCGGGTTTCACTAAAACTATCTTCGAACACAGAAGAGTTCCAATGTTCCTCTTAGACGTAGGGTCCGGATGTTCAACATCCGAGGTTTTCTCCGGCCCGGCCCGGCCCGCCTCGCCCCGGCCCGCCCCACCCCGCCCCGCCCCGGCCGCAGCGCGCGGGTTACTCCGGCCGCAGAGCGCGCGCGCGGGTTCTCCGGAAGTGCGCGGCATCACCGGAAGTGCGCGTATGAATGTCGGGTCAAAAGGTTAAAGGTCACACCGAGGTCCAAGGTCTCCCTTTCGGCGACGTTCGGCAACAATGTTGCGACATCGATATACAGAGCTTGAACCCAAAAAGGGGATTGTAATTTAACCTGGGAAGGATGGGCAGTTCCATTTGGACCAATCAGCGGTCGAGAAAAAGTGCCAATGAGCGATCGATAAAAGAACCAATGGACGGGTACTAGAATTTCGCTCACGTCTGCGCCTACATCCGGGTATTGGGATGCTTTCGCCTACGTCCGCGCCTACATCCGGGTACTTCTATGTAGGTGTATAAAAGTGGGAAGGTTTAGGGCAATGCTGCATTCATTGGCCTGCTTGACCTGACCAGCCTGAGCCTGCCTCACCAGCCTGAGCCTGCCTCACAGGAGCTATACCATGAGACGTGGAGAAGATTTTTCAGGGGATCCTCCGGCGACGTAATCTTTGTTGTTGTTGTTGCTCTCTTTTTTGGACTAACCCATCAGAATAGTACGTATCACGGACTACACCCATAGAGCTACGTCTAGGCGCGCATGTGTGACATGGTCTATAAAACACGTCTCTAAGGATCCTACACCTCCATTCCTACGGTTTCAGAGCCATGACGGACACCCGTCCCTATGCGACTCGCGTTTTACAGCATGCCACCGTGGTTAATTCGCTCACTGGTTACCGAGCAGTGGTTCGGTCCATGTTTTCAGATGGCGACGGCAACGAGGGGCGACGCCAGATCCTGAACGAGTTCACAGAAGCGGTCCTCGACAGAGTGCACTCGATGGAGAGGTGTGCCATCACTCACCACTACTGGACTATGACAGCCATCCTTGATGCTCGGGCTATGGACCACGAGCGCTCACGCCGGAATCAGCGACGGCTGGTTGGCCTAGTCATGGTCTGTGCCCTATTGACCCTGGCGCTGTGGCATTGACAGTGGGACCTGACTATAAATACGAGGGTCAGACACAGTGTGCGTCATTCAACGATCGTCATTGTGTCAACCATGTCACCAGTTCTACGAGCCATCCTTCCCCTTACACCCCGGGTGGGGTTACACGTATATGAAGATAAAGTCACCCTCGTGGAAGACCGTGGAGATGTTTGCTGGTCGCGCGCGTAGACCGTATCGAATACGGTTACGCTACACCGTGACGGCTGGACCAAATTTAAACGGGTGTTGAGCGGCGAGCTCGACGGACACCTCATCCACATAGACAATGCCATTGACGTACACCGTGGACCCTTCTTCCCACGCATGGGCCGCTACCATGACCCTACGCGAGGCTTCACCCTAGACCCTGATCTGTGGACAGCCTTCGAGAAAGTGGTGCCTATCGTGGACCAGCTGTTTACACCGGACGAGCGGTCATCAGACGAGTTGGAGTGGGCTCGTGCCCTGAGAGAAGCGGCGGCAGAACCCAATGAACAAATGTCTATCAATGAACCAGACGACGATGCCATTGATTACCCGGCTAGACTTTGACCACCCGATCCTTTGATCTCACGGGGTTCTCCCAATAAATACGAGAGACAGTCACATCTTGTACCATTCACGTACTGACCATGACGGAGCATATAATACGGGCGTATCTCAGCTTGATCCCCGAGGTTTTCCTGTACGTTTATGCAGATAAGGTCGATATCATGGAGGAGGTGGGAGACATCTGTGATGCGGACCCTACACAACCGTGCCCGGCTCACATTCGTTTGTCTCGGGAGGGCTGGACCAAATTTAAACGGGTGTTGTCTGGTGAACTGGACGGCGACCTCATCCACTTGTGTCACGATGTGTACATCCGACGCCAACGAAGAAAATCAGGAAGAAACGCCGGCCCAAGATATAACCGTTATAAATAAACGATAGAGCCAGGATCCATCATCATTTGTCACCATGAAGAGCTGGGAGAAGGTGTGGGATAACTTATACTATATTGCCGACAGTCCGGCGGCCTATAGTGCATTGACGGCTCTCTATCGAGCGGCCAAACCCCAGGGGATACAACGTACCAAAGTCCGAGATTGGTTAAGAAAACAAGACACCTATACCTTACATCGATCTGTCCGTCGCCATTTTCTACGGAACCGGGTCATCGTGGGAGGAATAGATGCCCAGTGACAAGCGGATTTGGTCGATATGAGCGCCTTTGCCAAACACAACGATGAGAATCGGTATATCTTGACGTGCATCGATATCCTATCAAAGTATGCGTGGGTGGTACCCATCCGGACGAAAACGGGGGCAAATCTCATAGCGGCGTTCAAAGACATCTTCAAGACCGGGCGCAAACCTTTGTATTTGCAAACCGACGAAGGCACGGAATTCCTCAACAGACCGTTCCAACAGTTCTCAAAGCCCAGAAGGTGTTTTTCTTCCATACGTACAACGAGACCAAGGCTTCCGTGGTGGAAAAGTTCAACAGGACATTCAAAGGCCGCAAATATAAATATTTCACCTATAAGGATACAAGGCGGTACATCGATGTTCTCCCGAAACTTGTGAGTGGTTACAATCGAGCCTATCACCGGAGTATAGAGAGAGCCCCCATTACCGTGACCCAACGCAATGAAGCCCAAGTCCGGCGTGTCTTGTACCACAGGCAATCGCAGCGAACGACGAAGGCGGTGTAAAAGGTCGGGGTCGGATCAGTAAAGTCAAAGGTCAATTTGAGAAAAGTTACTTGCCCAAGTGGAGCGATGAGGACTTCCTGATTAAACGGCGCCTACCCCGACAGCAGCGAGTCTATGAACTGGAAGATCTTCAAGGGGAACCGTTGCTAGGTACGTTTTACGAGACGGAATTACAGCCTGTCGTCAAAAACAGAGCAAGACTACTACACGGTGGAGCAGATTTTGAAAACGGAACGTCGGCGTGGCAAACTGTTTGATTTCGTCAAATGGCAAGGCTGGCCCAGCTCCTTCAATTCTTGGGTCGCGGCCAACCAGGTGAAACGACTATAAAGCCAGACACCACTGCCCTCATCTTTCATTCCACGTTCGACCACGGAGCTATGGACAAGCAGCAGCTGCCTCTGAACACAGCGTCTCCCAAAACGCGCAAAGCGCAAGTGGGCTTTGTGGTGATACTGCTAATCCTGCTGAGTGTGTTTACGGAGGTGTGTTTTACGACGTAGCCTATGTCAGCACGTTACTTAACCAACTGAGAACACCAGCCATCAGTGAAACCGGTCTACAGATAGCACCAGTCAACCCCGTATCGAGCCCAGTCACCACCACACCCCGTGTACTAGCCCCATCGAGCTCCACACCAAGCTCCACACCTACACCAAGTACACCCACTACGTCTGAAAACCCATCCCTCACGCTGAACAGACAACGACGACCGACGTTGTACCCACCACCATCATCACTCGCAGTGAACAGACAACGACGACCGACGTTGTACCCACCACCACCACTCCAGTTCACTCGTACGAAATTTACAAGAGCGGGTTACCACGACAGTGCATACAGCTCGAACTATGGGCCCTCGGTGGCAGCATCCCTTCACTTGCGTCATCGCAGGACCGACGGGCTCCGGCAAAACGCACTTCGTCAGGAAGCTCCTTCAACACGCCGACAGCATGATCACCCCACCCATTGTCCGAGTCGTTTGGTGTTACGGAGAATGGCAGGCAGCGTATGCAGCAATGCCCCACATCACGTTCGTGGAAGGCCTACCCAACCTGGCCGTTTTGGAACCCGACACCTTGGTGGTTCTGGATGATCTCATGGCGGAGACGGATGCGCGGGTCACCCAACTCTTTACCAAAGGCAGCCATCATCGACGGCTCAGCATCATCTACATTGTGCAGAATCTGTTCAGTAAAAACAAAGAACATCGCAATATCAGCTTAAATGTCCACTACCTGGTGATCTTCAAAAACCCGAGAGATACCACTCAACTGCTGCACCTGGCGAGACAGATGTATCCCGGCCGCACACCGTTTGCGTTGGAAGCCTTCAAAGATGCGACAACCCCTCAGCACGGGTATATGCTCTTCGACCTCAAGCAAGCCACCCCCGACCACCTTCGACTACGGACCGGCATCTTTCCCGGAGAGACCCACCACGTGTACATGCAAAAATAATGTAAACACATCCACAGTGGCGCCCCCAGCTGGGGTGTTTGTGTTTGATGATGGGGATAATAAAAAAAATTAATACCACAGCATGGTTGACTTTGTCTCTGTTCTCTGAAGTAGATAAAAAGAGCAGAGTTGTGGGTTCTAGCATTAGTTGTACATGATGTCTGCGCGAGTACGGAAGCACGCTCCGACGCTCCGTGTATTGAAGACGGCCCCACCCGAGTTGGTCCGAACCATTGTACGCGGTGCGGACCCTGACCTTGTACGCTGTCTGTGCGAGATCGGGTACAACCTGTTAAAATGCAACGTACCACTGACTCCGGCTCAGAAGACCAAGTTGGCCAAGCATAAGACAGGTCTCCGAACCCTAGTCCAGAAGCGGGTCCCTCAAACACAAAAGAAAAAGGTGTTACAGAAAGGCGGCTTTCTCGGGCCCATCTTAGCACCGTTGGCCGCTTCCGTGTTGGGTCCAGTATTGGGTGGACTCTTCGGCCGACAATGAACCACACGAAAAAAATGGTCCTCGTCGAACCACGGTTCCTTCAAAGCCTCCAATCGCCCTACCCTGTCCCACCTACGGTGAAGACCATAAACACCCTCGATGGAGAGATGCAACAGATCTTACAGAGACCGCGGTTAAGCGACAGTGAGAAAGTACAACGGTACAATGAGACGCTTCAACGATACATGACGTTCATGGACCAACACAAAACCCTCTCTACCCCAGCACCACCACCACCACCACGTGACACACTGCCTACCTCAGCACCGCTCCAACAGCTGCCATTACCAGGGGTACCACCCACAGCCCCACAGTGGGTCGAATACGAAGTGCTGAAGAGTGTACCTGCATCGTTCAAGAAACATGCTGGCCTGGTATTACAACGGATGAAACAGAATCCTAACATGACTTGGAATGATAAAGGCGAACTCCTGGTACAGAATCAGGTGGTCTCCGGGACCCACATGACGGATTTAGTGAATGACCTGATGCGTCAACGCAGGTCGCACACGGATCCTCGAGGATGGGAGGTCTTCGCCCAAGGCTTGAAAGACATGCATGTACCACAGGAATTGGTGGGGAATCCCCACCGCTGGGCCTTTATGCAGCGGACCCAGCAATCGCCGAGTGACCCACTACCTTCTTGGGAAGCCGAATGGGAACCGGAGTCACCCCCCAAAACACCACCACCACAATGGGCACCTTCTTTTCAGACCTTTAAAAAACCATCCTTGATCAGGACACCCCACATCTCCAGAGCCGTGACACGTAACAAGTCACCGCGACGAACACGACGCCGGAAACAACCGTCCAAGGCCTGGAACACCTATTAAAACCAACAGCAGCAGCAGGACAGCTCAGTCGCCATGTTTTACCTCACCCTACCCAGTAACAGTTCGCTGGATGTGTTTCCTGACAACACCTTGGCCAAGTACGTCACCCAGTTACCGCAACCGTTGCATTTACCTGGACGTTGGGAATGTGGCCTCGTGGATATCCAATACCCTTACTCGTGGTACAACGTGAGAGCCAATGAAGTGTGGTACGAGGTGACCTACGAAGGCAAAAACACCCGACTCTCGCTCCCCGAAGGCCAATACGATACCACCAAGCAGTTCACGCAGGGGTTGACAAGACTGTTGCATTATAAGGCTCTACGAGAGGTCACGAATGTTTCAAAACCCATCAAATCCTTTCCCTTCAAGAATCACGTGGACTTCGATTACAACGCACACAACGGCAAGGCACAGATCCTCCTCACCACCAACGTGTCGTACTGAGTCCTATCCTACAGCAAATGCTGGGTCTCGCTCACGCGACCTACACGGGTCCATCCGAGGACCATGGCCAGACCCCGATGGATATGAAGTCGGGTATGTACGGACTCTACGTCTACTCGGACGTAGTCGACAACCACATCGTGGGCGATATCAACACACCTCTGTTACGGGTGGTCCCCATTAAAAAGACGTATGGAGAACAACTCACCCACAGTTTCACCCACATGCTCTACCTACCCGTACGACAAACCGACATCAACACTATCACGGTGGATATAAGAGATGACACGGGACGACCGGTGGCATTCGAACGAGGAAAAGTGGTGCTGACACTTCATTTTCGACAAGCACGTGCTCCCCATTTTGTATAATGAAGGTCCCTTACGAGTGTGATGCACGCAGCTATATGGACTATTATGCCCAACAGGCCGGGGGTGGCCTTCCCGTCTTTAGTGGTGCACGCATGCAACGAGGACATGGG
Source organism: Hanleya hanleyi (assembly GCA_036873755.1). NCBI lineage: Eukaryota > Metazoa > Mollusca > Polyplacophora > Lepidopleurida > Hanleyidae > Hanleya > Hanleya hanleyi. Next base: position 27,399 of record JAVTVY010011728.1, on the reverse strand, counting down.
CTGGGGAACATACTCGGGAGCATCTTCAAAACGTTCCTGCCCTTGGTGACGCGTGGAATGAAAGCGATCACCAAACAAGCGGTACGCAGTGGACTGCAAGTGGCCGGTGATGTCTTGGGGGGTACGGCACCCAAATAAGCCTTGAAACGGCGGGTCAAAGAAGCGGGAGGCGTCTTGGTCGCCAAAGAACAACGCACCGTAGGGAATAAAAGACCTGCACCACCGAGACCACGCACCAGTCGACGACCGACCCAGCGAAGACGCACATCGAAGACCCAGGATATCTTTTCTTAACCATGTCCTTGATCCACGCAGAGTCCTGCCCCTCCACCAACAGTGAATTTGATTTGTGGACCGTGCCACCCACACAAACCAGTGCCGAGCAAGGATTATGGGTGGAGCATCTCCCGCTCTCCAGCATCAACGAAACAGGGCCCATCGAGTTCACCATCAGCAATGCGGATACGGCCTATGTGAATTTAGCCCATACGTACTTGTATGTGAAAGCCAAGGTCGTCAATGGGGATGGCTCCAGAGTCATCCAAGCTGCAACGATGGGTCCGACGAATCTCTGGCTGCACTCGATGTTTCAACAGGTGGATATTTTTCTCAGCGACAAACTCATCAGTGACTCGACCAACACGTACCCCTATCGAGCCTACATCGAGACACTGTTGTCGTATGGCCGAGAGGCTACAAAATCTCAGCTGACAGCCGCTTTATTCTACCAGGACACAGCCGAGCACATGGACACGGTGGACAATGAAGGATATAACAAACGGAAGGCTTTCACCGCGAACGGCGCCTCGGTGGATCTCATGGGTCGACTGCACGCATCTTCATGCAAGACCGGTACCTCTTGAACAAGATTCCCATCAAAATCCGACTGATACGGGCGCCTCCCACCTTCGCCTTGATGGCCACTAACGTAGACGGGCATGCAGCCGACTATAAGATTGTCATCCAAGACGCAGTCCTGTATGTCCGAAAAGTGAAACCGAATCCAGCCGTTAAATTGGAACACATGGAAGCCTTGGAAACAAAACCAGCCCAGTACCCTATCCGACGTGTACAAACCAAAGTGTTCTCTGTGCCTGCTGGAAATATGGGCGCCAACAAAGAAAACCTGTTCCTGGGGGAACTACCCAAGCGATTGATCCTGGCCTGTGTGGAAAATACCAGTTTCAGCGGAGCCTACCCAGAGAACCCGTTTGACTTTAAACATTTCGGCATCAATTTTGTGGCCCTGCATGTGGACGGACAACAGGTCCCAGCCACGGCCTTAACACCGAACTTTGGGCGCGCGAATTTCATTCGAGCCTATCAGAGCCTGTTTACAGCCACCGGTCAAATCAACCAGGGCGAAGGGAATATGATCAGTCGGGAGAACTACGCGAACGGATACACGTTGTTCTGTTTCGATCTGACCCCACCTTAGAGAACGACCATCAGCTGGCCCTGGCCATGCAAGGCAATTTACTGTTGGAAATCCACTTTGCACGAGCCTTCGGGACCACCGTCAATGTGATCTGCTACGCCGAGTTTGACAACATCATTCAAGTGGACAAGGCACGCAACGTCCTGTGTGACTTTGCCACCTAACATGGATACAGACCAGATAACCACCGTGCTGGAGAATGACCCAGGGACACGTATGGTCTTTCAAGGGGTGTTCGCCCGAGATGTGTTCCCATTAGACCTTATGTATCCTGCTGCTTACGTTCTCAACACGGACCCGATGGATCGACCCGGTGAACATTGGGTGGCCGTGTACTTGACAGAAGCGCAGGGCGAATACTTTGACCCATCCGGCCTGCCACCCCTCCATCCCGATTTAACAGACTTCATGGATCAAGGCACAGAGACGTGGTGTTGGAACAGTCAAACGTTGCAAAGCCTGACCAGTAGCGTGTGCGGACAATATTGCTTGTTTTACCTGTACCCTCGATGCCGGGGCAGAACCCTATCTACCATCGTACAGATGTTTGACGAGTACCCCAAGGCCGAGGACCGCGATGTACTCGTATATGACTGGGCCGTCCATCATGTCAATGTACAAGCCCCGTTCTGGGCTTAAGTTCTTTCAATGTACAAGCCCCCTGTTCTGGGCTTAAGTTTACAAGCCTCCTGTTCTGGGCTTCAGTTCTTTCAATGTACAAACCCCCTGTTCTGGGCTTCAGTTTTCACGTGGTTGTTCTCCCGTTGTTGTTGTTACTGAATAAAAAAATGAGATCTCACCAAAAAAACCTGTCTTGTGTGTTTTCTATATGAGCATTATGCATGAAACTGGCTTTGAACATCGTATTAGCCAATCAGTGGCCTAGAATGGGGCCAAAGGTAACCCATCCATGTCCAGAAAACATTACCCGGGTGTACAAGAACCTGGATGTAGGCGCGGACGTAGGCGAAAGCATCCTAGTACCCGGATGTAGGCGCAGACGTGAGCGAAATTCTAGTACCCGTCCATTGGTTCTTTTATCGATCGCTCATTGGCTCTTTTTCTCCAAAAAGACTGGTCCAAATGGAACTGCCCATCCTTAACAGGTTAATTTACAATCCCCTTTTTGGGTTCAAGCTCTGTATATCGATGCCGCAACATTGTTGCCGAACCTTGCCGAAAGGGAGGCCTTGGACCTCGATGTGACCTTTGACCTTTTGACCCGACATTCATCCGCGCACTTCCGGTGATGCAGCGCACATCCGGAGAACCCGCGCACGCGCGCGCTGCGGCCGGAATAACCCGCGCGCTGCGGCCAGGGCGGGACGGGGCGGGGCGGGGCGGGCCGGGCCGGACCGGGCCGGGCCGGGCCGGGGAAAACCCCGGATGTTGAACATCCGGACCCTACGTCTAAGGGGAACATTGGAACTCTTCTGTGTTCGAAGATAGTTTTAGTGAAACCCGGAAGTGACGTGTGTGCGAACAACCCACACCACCCAACCACAACCATGTACCCATAATGTTGTGTTAAAACACAACCCCACGAATCCCCCAACATGCCTGCTTTCTATACTACGACCAGACTGCGCATGCGCAGACTCTTGAACACGGACGAAGTCCAATCGGATGCTGCTTCACGAGAGCTTCAACATAAGACCTCATACGACTCCATCGGACCCATAGTGACCCATGTCGGCGCCAAAATGTCTATTTCCATACACTTTCTCTACTGCGCATGCGCAGAATGACGTCAGTTCCATCAGACTGCGCATGTGCAGAATATTGAAAACGGACGAACTATTAGTCCAGTCGGATGCTCCTCCACGAGAGTTTCAAAATAAGACCTCATACGACACCATAGGATCATTAGGGGCTCACCTAGACCCCAAAACGTCCACCCCGTATGGGCCTATACCCCATAGCCAATGCAGTATAGGCCTATGGGCTTACCCAGGCCTCGGTGAACTTTTTCCAAAAATTCCACCGTTTCGCTTCGAAACCCTTCCCATCGTGTTCTAAATGACGAGACGTGAAAAACAAATCCAAACAAGCCCTATCACAATGAACGTGTGTGAATTTCCCAGGTTGAACCTATACTCCCATGTAGCCAGTATGGAGCTATATGGGCCTATTCACACCTACCCGGTACTTTTCCAAAAATTTCACCGTTTCGCTTCGAAACCCATCCCATCGTGTTCTAAATTACGAGACGTGAAAAACAAATCCAAACAACCCATATCACAATGAACGTGTGTGAATTTCCCAGGTTGAACCTATACCCCCATATAGCCAGTGTGGTACTTTTCTAAAAATTTCACCGTTGCGCTCCGTGACCCTTCCCATCGTGTTCTAAATGACGAGACGTGAAAAACAAATCCGAACAACCCATATCACAATGAACGTTTGTGAATTTCCCAGGTTGAAACTATACCCCCATATAGCCAGTATGGAGCTATATGAGCCTATATATATACAGACCTCGGTGACTTTTCTCAAAAATTTCACCGATTCGCTCCGGGATCCCTCCCATTGTGTTTTTCTCGCCGAGACGAGAAAAACGAGACCCCACAACCCATAGTAACACCCACAAAAAAAATTGACCACCCCTCCCCCCATATAGCCAGTATGAGCCTATATACAGACCTCGGTGACTTTCCCAAAAATTTCACCGATTCGCTCCGGGACCCCTCCCATTGTGTTTTTCTCGGCGAGACGAGAAAAACGAGATCCCACAACCCATAGTAACACCCACAAACAAAAATTGACCACCCCTCCCCCCATATAGCCAGTATGAGCCTATATACAGACCTCGGTGACTTTTCCCAAAAATTTCACCGATTCGCTCCGGGACCCCTCCCATTGTGTTTTTCTCGGCGAGACGAGAAAAACGAGACCCCACAACCCATAGTAAAGCAAACGAAAAAAATTGACCATCCCCATACCCCATACAGGCATTTTCCCTTATATTGTATAATACAGACCCCTATTGTAGGGGTAAAGTCCGTGTTCCGCTTTTCATATTTTCGGAAACAAATCCTAATTTTACATGCACTCATCCCATTGACTTGATAGGCAGGCCCCGATAAGCCCGGGGACCGATATTAGCCCTTTTGGCTAGAGTTGATAGGGGTTTTCCCCTATTTTAGGGCTAAAGTCCGTGTTTCGCTTTTTATATTTTCGGGAAAAAATCCTAATTTTACATGCACCCACCCATGACTGAATGGCCCTCGAGGAGCGCTTCACTTTGATACCTCACTCGACCCATTCGGTCCACTAGGGACCCACCCCGGTCACAAAACGTCTATTCCCATACTCTTTTTTAGGCATTCCCCGTATACATTAACATTGGAAGTCACTTGGTTGACATGGGACTACTTTCTGTACGCGGAAGTGACGGCATCACCACCAGACCGCGGAGGAATACAACGGTTAAAGCTTGCCGGAACTACGTTTGACCTCCACGTGACCTTGAGCTGGTGGCGCCCCCTGGCGCCACAGAGGTGAAAGGCGATGTGGCGCCCCCTATACTTTAACCCGGAAAAAAGGGGCACCAAGAGTTGCCTCCCTGGAAATGCGCGTTGAAATCCGTAGACCCTACAACTCGGGTTTTGATAGTTTTTTGTTGTATTTGTCTATGAGAGTTTTTAATGTAAACATATGGCCAGATGGGCGTTTACCCGAAGTGAAGCCAATTTGCCCATTTCACAACATTTTTACTTGCTATGTACATGTACTTATCAAGCCTGGAATTTAAGACACTATTGAAAACCTTACCAAGACAGCTGGTTATAGTTATGCCCCTGTAATTACAAGGGTCCCTCGGATTTCCTTTTTTCAAGAGTGGAATTATATAACCTTGAGACCATTCAGCTGGATAAATAGATGTTGAATAAACAAGATTGAATAGTTTAGTGAGGCTAGGTAGAAGGTTATGTTGTCCATGCTTAATCATCTCATTAAGAATACCATCCAAACCACATGTTGTACGTTGACAACGCGTCGAACGACAGGCTCCGCCCACATTGAGGGAAGAGGCAGGTTCGTCAGTATGTCTGGATTGTTGTTGTTGTTGTCTGAATTTCTTACCAATATGCCCGACCTAAGGCCGCCTATTAGGTCGGCCTACTATGTCAGATGGACATCTCACGGTGGCAGAGGTTATGCTCTTCACTATGGACATCAGTAGTAGGGAAAGGTGAAATCCACGGCCCTTTTCCAGGGAGGTAACTCTTGGTTCCCCTTTTTTTTGCCAGGGGGCGCTGTCCCGTATGACGTCACTTCCGGTTTGGGTGAATGGGGCGTGACCTGTGAGGATGATAGGAGATGAGTAGTAGGGGAAGCGTACGAAGGACAAGGTTTAGCCGGGGGAGGTAACTCTTGCATCCACCAGGGGGCGCTGTTTTCAGGTTAAAGGTATAGGGGACGCCACATCGCCTTTCACCACTGTGGCGTCTGTGGCGCCAGGGGGCGCCACCAGCTGCGTGTGTATTCTTCCGCGGTGATGCGGTCTGCCGGTGATGCGGTCGCGGGCAAAACTTCCGCGGAGAAAAAGTAGTCCGTAGACTTCAAATACGCTGCATGGTCCGATTGGGTCGAGTGAGGTATCAAAGTGAAGCATTCGTGAAGGGGCATCCAGTCATGGGTGGGTGCATGTAAAATTTCTCCGGAAAAATCTCCTAAAATAGGGGGAAACCCCTATCAACCCTAGCCAAAAGGGCTAATATCGGTCCCCGGGCTTATTGGGACCTGCCTATCAAGTCAATGGGGTGGGTGCATGTAAAATTAGGATTTTTTCCCGAAACTATAAAAAGCGGAATACGGACTTTACCCCTAAACTAGGGGAAAACCCCTATCAACCCTAGCCAAAAGGGCTAATATCGGTCCCCGGGCTTATCGGGGCCTGCCTATCAAGTCAATGGGGTGGGTGCATGTAAAATTAGGATTTTTTCCGAAACTATAAAAAGCGGAACACGGACTTTACCCCTAAAATAGAGGAAACCCCCTATCAACCTCTAGCCAAAAGGGCTAATATCGGTCCCCGGGCTTATCGGGGCCTGCCTATCAAGTCAATGGGGTGGGTGCATGTAAAATTAGGATTTTTTTTCCGAAAATATAAAAAGCGGAACACGGACTTTACCTCTACAATAGGGGTCTGTATTATACAATATAAGGGAAAATGCCTGTATGGGGTATGGGGATGGTCATTTTTTTCGTGGGCTTTACTATGGCTTGTGGGGTCTCGTTTTTCTCGTCTCGCCAAGAAAATGACAATGGGAAGGGTCCCGGAGCGAATCGGTGAAATTTTTGGGAAAAGTCACCGAGGTCTGTATATAGGCCCATAGGCTGGCCATGGGGGGTACAGGTTCAACCTGGGAAATTCACACACGTTCATTGTGATATGGGTTGCTTGGATTTGTTTTTCACGTCTCGTCATTTAGAACACGATGGGAAGGGTCCCGGAGCGAAACGGTGAAATTTTTGGAAAAAGGCACCGAGGCCTGGGTAGGCCCATAGGCCTATACTGTATGACTATGGGTGTATAGGTCCATACGGGGTGGCCGTTTTGGGATCTAGGTGGGCCACTAATGGTCCGATGGGGTCGAGTGAGGTATCAATGTGAAGCCTATGTGAGGGGGCAACCGATGGGGTGGATGTAGGGTAGGAATATCGTCATTCTGCGCATGCGCAATAGACAAAGTGTATGGAAATAGACATTTTGGGATCTAGGGGAGCCACTAGTGTGCCGATTGGATCGAGTGAGGTATCAATGTGAAGCCTATGTGAGGGAGTATCTGATTGGGTGAGTGCGAGGTTGAAATATCGTCACTCTGCGCATGCGCAGTGGACAAAGGGTATGGAAATAGACGTTTTGGGGCCTAGATGGGCCACTAGTGGGCCGATGGGATCGAGTGAGGTATCCATGTGAAGCCTATGTGAGGGGGGCTAGACTAAAGTGTCGTTTCCATTCTGCTGCGCAGGTCACGTGGGTTGTGACGTCACTTCCAGGTTTCACCTCCAAACCCAGAAGAGTTCCAATTTTCCTTAGGCGTCCGGATGTTCAACCTCCGGGTTTTTTCCGGCCCGGTCCGCCCCGGCCGCAGCGCGCGTGTTCTCCGGCCGCAGCGCGCGCGCGCGCGGGTTATCCGGAAGTGCGCGGCATCACCGGAAGTGCGCGGATGAATGTCGGGTCAAAGGTCACATCCAGGTCAAAGGTCTCCCTTTCGGCAACAATGTTGCGGCATCGATATACAGAGCTTGAACCCAAAAAAGGAGACTGTAAATTAACCTGGGAAGGATGGGCAGTTCCATTTGGACCAATCAGCGGCCGAGAAAATGAGCCAATGAGCGATCGATAAAAGAACCAATGGACGGGTACTAGGTACACGGCTGCGCCTACATCCGGGTACTAGGATTCTTTCGCCTACGCCCGCGCCTACATCCGGGTACTTCTATGTAAGTGGGTGTATAAAAGTGGGAATATTTAGGGCATTGCTGCATTCATTGGCCTATTTATCTTCATTTTGTGCTTAAGCTTTGACTAGTGAAATCTCATGTTAAATGAAATCCTATACAAAATAACATTACACTACCGAACAATCACGGACTTTCACGAAGGGCCGTCACAGGGCGTAGTAGAAAAAAGCGCATTTCTAACCTTATTGACCTTATGGCGCAAGCGAGTATAACAAGTGCCACGCACGGTGTATAAAACCCTACCCAACAGGTACACTATAAAGCCACCTCTCTAACCGTTCGCTTTTCATTCTCCACCATGGCAGCGAGCGGAACAGAGCTTGCGTTATTCCAACTGACGTCCGACGTCTACCTCATCGGCAATGTCGATCACCTGGAGCTGGTCCAAGACGCACCGCAGAAGGTGAAGATTTTGTTATCGCTATCAGGCTGGACTCTATTGACACGATTGTTACAGGGAAAAGAGCCCGAAAGGAATTTCATGCACGTGGAAGTCGGTGTGCACATACGCACTGCTGGAGAGGATTCCCTTTTTCCCCGGTTGGAACAGAGTGGAGGTACCTATATCACACTCTGTCCACCCTTATGGGTGGCACTGAAAGATGTACTCCCCGAGGTGGATGACTTACTACACCCCGAGGTGAAAGAAGGGACTGTGGCTACCCGGAGGCTTACACCTGGCTGCATTCTATTGTTGTACCCCAAACGAGTGAACCTCATCGATAGCGGACTTAGGTGTTGGTGTACGACTGAACCCAAAGCGCACGTCTCTTTGTCACCGGAAGGATGGACTACATTGAAACGGGTGTTGTTGGGTGACCTGCACGGTGATAGCATTCACCTGTGTGACGACGTCTACATTTTCTGCGGCCCCTTTTTCGCTCGACTCCTCTGTCTGAACGACGGTGGTTTTACCCTGGACCCCGATCTATTGACGGCTTTGGAACAAGTAGTCCCCATTGTCGATAAGGTACTATCTCTATAGGAGCCACATAGCCAATCAGAATAGTACGTATCAAGGACTACACCCGTAGAGCTACATCTAGGCGCGCATGTGTGACATGGTCTATAAAACACGTCCCTCTCGATCCCACACCTTCATTTCTACGGTTGCAGAGCCATGACGGAGACCCGTCCCTATGCGACTCGCATTTTACAGCATGCCACCGTGGTTAATTCACTCACGGGTTACCGAGCAGTGGTTCGGTCCATGTTCTCAGATGGCGACGACAACGAGGGGCGACAGCAGATCCTGAACGAGTTCACAGAAGCGGTCCTCGACAGAGTGCACTCGATGGAGAGGTGTGCCATCACTCACCACTACTGGACTATGACAGCTCGGGCTATGGACCACGAGCGCTCACGCCGGAATTAGCGACGGCTGGTTGGCCTAGTCATGGTCTGTGCTCTATTGACCCTGGCGCTGTGGCATTGACAGTGGCACCTGATTATAAATACGAAGGTCAGACACAGTGTGCGTCATTCAACGATCGTCATTGGGTCAACCATGTCACCAGTTCTACGAGCCATCCTTCCCCTTACACCCCGGGTGGGGTTACACGTCTATGAAGATAAAGTCACCCTCGTGGAAGACCGTGGAGATGTTTGCTGGTCGCCCGCTGAGACCGTATCGAATACGGTTACGCTACACCGTGACGGCTGGACCAAATTTAAACGGGTGTTGAGCGGCGAGCTCGACGGACACCTCATCCACATAGACAATGCCATCTACGTACACCGTGGACCCTTCTTCCCACGGCTGGGCCGCTACCAAGACCCTACGCGAGGCTTCACCCTAGACCCCGATCTGTGGACAGCCTTCGAGAAAGTGATGCCCATCGTGGACCAGCTGTTTACACCGGACGAGCGGTCATCAGACGAGTTGGAGTGGGCTCGTGCCCTGAGAGAAGCGGCGGCAGAACCCAATGAACAAATGTCTAGCCATGAACCAGACGATGATGCCATTGAATACCCGGCTAGACTCAGTCAGCCCAGTGACATGACCAGCCGATCCTTTGATCTCACGGGGTTCTCCCTATAAATACGAGAGACAGTTAAATCTGGTACCATTCACGTACTGACCATGACGGAGCATATAATACGGGCGTATCTCAGCTTATCTCCCGAGGTTTTCCTGCACGTGTATGCGGATAAGGTCGATATCATGGAGGAGGTGGGAGACATCTGTGATGGGGACCCTACACAACCGTGCCCGGCCCACATTCGTCTGTCCCGGGAGGGCTGGATCAAATTCAAACGGGTGTTGTCTGGTGAACTGGACGGCGACCTCATTCACTTGTGTCACGATGTGTACATCCGACGCGGCCCTTTCTTTGCTCAATTGGCTCGGCTAGATGGGGGTACAGTGCATTTTACCCTTCACCCTGATCTATGGTCTGCATTGGAAGATGCCGTGGTAGAGGTGGATCAAGTGCTTATCAAGCGGTCATCAGGCGAGTTGGACTGGTCATTTACCATGGACACTGTGGAAGCCAACGAGGAAAATCAGAAAGAAACTCCGGCCCAAGATATACCCGTTATAAATAAACGATAGAGCCAGGGTCCATCATCATTTGTCACCATGAAGCGCTGGGAGAAGGTGTTGGATAACATATACTACAGTCCCGACAGTCCGGCCGCCTATAGTGCATTGTCGGCTCTCTATCGAGCGGCCAAACCCCAGGGGATACAACGTGCTCAAGTCCGAGATTGGTTAAGAAAACAAGACACCTATACCTTACATCGAGCTGCCCGTCGCCATTTTCTACGGCACCGGGTCATCGTAGGAGGACTAGATGCCCAATGGCAAGCGGATTTGGTCGATATGAGCGCCTTTGCCAAACACAACGATGGGAATCGGTATATCTTGACGTGCATCGATATCCTGTCGAAGTATGCGTGGGTGGTACCCATCCGGACGAAAACGGGGGTGAATCTCATAGCGGCGTTCAAGGGCATCTTCAAGACCGGGCGCAAACCCATGTATTTGCAAACCGACGAAGGCACGGAATTCCTCAACAGACCGTTCCAACAGTTTCTGAAAGCCCAGAGGTGTTTTTCTTCCATACGTACAACGAGACCAAGGCTTCCGTGATGGAAAGGTTCAACAGGACATTCAAAGGCCGCATGTATAAATATTTCACCTATAAGAATACAAGGCGGTACATCGATGTTCTCCCAAAACGTGTGAGTGGTTACAATCGAGCCTATCACTGGAGTATACAGAGAGCCCCCATTACCGTGACCCAACGCAATGAAGCCCAAGTCCGGCGTGTCTTGTACCCCATACAATCGCAACGAGCACCGAAGGAGATGTTCAAGGTTGGGGACCCTGTACGGATCAGTAAAGTCAAGGGCAAGTTCGAGAAAAGTTACTTGCCCAACTGGAGCGATGAGCACTTCCTGATTAAACGGCGCCTACCCCGACAGCAGCGAGTCTATGAACTGGAAGATCTTCAAGGGAACCGTTGCTAGGCACGTTTTACGAGATGGAATTACAGCCTGTCGTAAAAACACAGCAAGACTACTACACGGTGGAGCAGATTTTGAAAACGGAACGTCGACGGGCAAACTGTTTCATTTCGTGAAATGGCAAGGCTGGCCCAGTTCCTTCAATTCCTGGGTCGCAGCCAACCAGGTGAAACGACTATAAAGCCAGACACCACTACCGTCATCCTTCATTCCACGTCCGACCACGGTGCTATGGACAAGCAGCAGCTGCCTCTGAACAGAGCGTCTCCTAAAACGCGCAAAGCGCAAGTGGGCTTTGTGGTGATAGTGCTAACCCTGCTGAGTGTGTTGTACGGAGGTGTGTTTTACGACGTAGCCTATGTCAGCACGCTACTTAACCAACTTAGAACTCCAGCCACCAGTCAAACCAGTCTACAGAGAGCACCAGTCAACCCCGTATCGAGCCCAGTCATCACCACACCCCGTGTACAAGCCACGTCGAGCTCCACACCAAGCTCCACACCTACACCAAGTACACCCACTACGTCTGAAAACCCACCGGATTTCACCCCTCACACTGAACAGACAACGACGACCGACGTTATACCCACCACCATCATCACTCACAGTGAACAGACAACGACAACCGACGTTGTACCTACCACTCCAGTTCACTCGTACCAAATTTACAAGAGCGGATTACCACGACAGCGGATACACCTCCAACCATGGACCCCCGTTGGCAGCATCCCTTCACCTGCGTCATCGCAGGACCGACGGGTTCCGGCAAAACGCACTTCGTCAGGAAGCTCCTCGAACACGCCGACAGCATGATCACTCCACCCATTGCCCGAGTCGTGTGGTGTTACGGAGAATGGCAGGCAGCGTATGCAGTAATGCCCCACATCACGTTCGTGGAAGGACTACCCAACCTGGCCGATTTTGAACCGGACACCTTAGTGGTTCTGGATGATCTGATGACGGAGACGGACAGTCGGGTCACCCAACTCTTTACCAAAGGCAGCCATCATCGACGGCTCAGCATCATCTACATTGTGCAGAATCTCTTCAGTAAAAACAAAGAACATCGGAACATCAGCTTAAATGCCCACTACATGGTGATCTTCAAAAACCCGAGAGATACCACTCAACTGCTGAACCTGGCGAGGCAGATGTATCCCGGCCGCACACCGTTTGCGTTGGAAGCCTTCAAAGATGTGACAACCCCTCAGCACGGGCATATGTTCTTCTACCTCAAGCAAGCCACCCCCGAACACCTTCGACTACGGACCGGCATCTTTCCCGGAGAGACCCACCACGTGTACATGCAAAAATAATGTAAACACACCCACAGTGGCTACCCCAGCTGGAGTGTGTGTTTGATGATGGGGATAATAAAAAGAATTAATACCACAGCATCGTTGACTTTATCTCTGTTCTCTGAGGTAGATAAAAAGGGCAGAGTTGTGGGTTCTAGCAATAGTTATACATGATGTCTGCGCGAGTACGGAAGCACGCCCCGACGCTCCGTGTATTGAAGACGGCCCCACCCGAGTTGGTTTGAGCCATTGTACGCGGTGCAGACCCCGCTCTCGTGTGCTGTCTGTGCGAGATTGGACTCAATATCTTAAAAGGCAACGTACCACTGACTCCGGCTCAGAAGGCGAAGTTGGCCAAGCATAAGACAGGTCTCCGAACCTTAGTCCAGAAGCGAGTTTCTCAAACACAAAAGAAAAAGGTGTTACAGAAAGGCGGCTTTCTCGGGGCTATCTTAGCACCGTTGGCGGCTTCCGTGTTGGGTCCAGTATTGGGTGGACTCTTCGGCCGACAATGAACCACACGAAAAAAATGGTCCTCGTCGAACCACGATTCCTTCAAAACCTCCAATCGCCTACCCTGTCCCACCTACGGTGAAGACCATAAACACCCTCGATGGAGAGATGCAACAGATCTTACAGAGACCGGGGTTAAGCGACAGTGAGAAAATACAACGGTACAATGAGACGCTTCAGCGGTACATGACGTTCATGGACCAATACAAAACCCTCTCTACCCCAGCAACAGCACCACCACCACCACCACCACCACAACCACGTGACAGACCGCCGACCTCAGCACCGTTCCAACAGCCGCCATTACCAGGGGTAGCCCCCACAGCCCCACAGTGGGTGGAAGACGAAGTGCTGAAGAGTGTACCTGCATCGTTCAAGAAACAAGCTGGCCTGGTATTACAACGGATGAAACAGAATCCTAACATGACTTGGAATGATAAAGACGAACTCCTGGTACAGAATCAGGTGGTCCCCGGCATCCACATGACGGATTTAGTGAATGACCTGATGCGTAAACGCAGATCGCACACGGATCCTCGAGGATGGGAGGTCTTCCCTCAAGGCTTGAAAGACATGCATGTACCACAGGAATTGGTGGGGAATCCCCACCGCTGGGCCTTTATGCAGCGTGACTCGCCGAGTGGCCCACTACCTTCTTGGGAATCCGAATGGGAACCGGAGTCACCCCCCAAAACACCACCACCACAACGGACACCTTCTTTTCGCGCCTTTAAAAAACCACCCTTGATCAAGACACCCCACATCTCCAGAGCCGTGACACGTAGCAAGTCAACGCGACGAACACGACGCTGGACACAACCGCCCAAGGCCTGGAACACCTATTAAAACCAACAGCAGCAGCAGGACAGCTCAGTCGCCATGTTTTACCTCACCCTACCCAGTAACAGTTCGCTGGATGTGTTTCCTGACAACACCTTGGCCAAGTACGTCACCCAGTTACCGCAACCGTTGCATTTAGCTGGACGCTGGGAATGTGGCCTCGTGGATATCCAATACCCTTACTCGTGGTACAACGTGCGAGCCAATGAAGTGTGGTACGAGGTGACCTACGAAGGCAAAGACACCCGACTCACCCTCCCCGAAGGCCAATACGATACTCCCAAGGAGTTCATGGGTGGGCTGTCAAGACTGTTGCATTATAAGGCTCTACGGGAGGTCACGAATACTTCAAAACCCATCAAATCCTTCCCCTTCAAGAATCACGTGGACTTCGATTACAACGCACACAACGACAAGGCACAGCTTATCGTCACCGCCAACGCGAGTGTCGTACTGAGTCCTATCCTACAGCAAATGCTGGGTTTCGATCTACAGACGTTCGCTGGTCCCACCGCCCACCAAGGCGAGATCCCGATGGATATGAAGTCGGGTATGTACGGACTCTCTGTTACGGGTGGTGCCCATTAAAAAGACGTATGGAGATCAAGTCAACCACAGTTTCACTCACATGCTCTACCTACCCGTACGACAAACCGACATCAACACGATCACGGTGGATATAAGAGATGACACGGGACGACCGGTGGCATTCGAGCGTGGGAAAGTGGTGCTGATACTTCATTTTTGACAAGCACGTGCTCCCCACTTTGTATAATGAAGGTGCCTGACGAGTGCGATGCACGCAGCTATATGGACTATTATGCCCAACAGGCCGGCGGTGGCCTTCCGGTCTTTAGTGGTGCACGCATGCAAAGAGGACATGGACTGGGGAACATACTCGGGAGCATCGTCAAAACGTTCCTGCCCTTGGTGACGCGTGGGGTGAAAGCAATCGGCAAACAAGCGGTACGCAGTGGACTGCAAGTCGCCGGTGATGTCTTGGGGGGTACGGCACCCAAAGAAGCCTTGAAACGGCGGGCCAAAGAAGCAGGAGGCGTCTTGGTGGCCAAAGCACAACGCACCGTAGGGAATAAAAGACCTGCACCACCGAGACCACGCACCAGTCGACGACCGACCCAGCGACGACGCACATCGAAGACCCAGGATATCTTTTCTTAAAACATGTCCTTGATCCACGCAGAGTCCTGCCGCCAACAGTAAATTTGATTTGTGGACCGTCCCGCCCACACAGACCAGTGCCGAACAAAGATTATGGGTGGAGCATCTCCCGCTCTCCAGCATCAACGAAACAGGGCCCATCGAGTTCACCATCAGTAATGTGGATACAGCCTATGTGGATTTAGCCCATACATACTTGTATGTGAAAGCC
The DNA here is from genome assembly GCA_036873755.1 of Hanleya hanleyi. Lineage (NCBI taxonomy): Eukaryota > Metazoa > Mollusca > Polyplacophora > Lepidopleurida > Hanleyidae > Hanleya > Hanleya hanleyi. The sequence continues at coordinate 11,975 of JAVTVY010011728.1, read as the reverse complement.
AAGATCGTCAATGGAGATGGCTCCAGAATCGGCGAACAAGCAACGGTGGGCCCGACGAATCTCTGGCTGCACTCGATGTTTCAACAGGTGGATATATTTCTCAGCGACAAACTCATCAGTGACTCGACCAACACGTACCCCTATCGAGCCTACATCGAGACGCTGTTGTCGCATGGGCGAGAGGCTAAAAAATCTCAACAGACAGCCGCTTTATTCTACCAGGACACAGCCCAGCACATGGGCGTAGAGAACGACAATGTAGGATATAACAAACGGAAGGCTTTGACCGCGAACGGCGTCTCGGTGGATCTCATGGGTCGACTGCACGCAGACATGTTCATGCAAGACCGGTACCTGTTGAACAAGATCCCCATCAAAATCCGACTGATACGGGCGCCTCCCACCTTCGCCTTGATGGCCACTAACGTAGAGGGGCATGCAGCTGACTACAAGATTGTCATCCAAGACGCAGTCCTGTATGTCCGAAAAGTGAAACCGAATCCAGCCGTTTAATTGGGACACCTCAAAGCCTTGGAAACAAAACCAGCCCAGTACCCTATCCGACGTGTGCAAACCAAAGTGTTCTCCGTGTCTGCTGGAAATATGAGCGCCAACAAAGAAAACCTGTTCCTGGGGGAACTACCCAAGCGATTGATCCTGGCCTGTGTGGAGAATACCAGTTTCAGCGGAGCCTACCCAGAGAACCAGTTTGACATTAAACATTTCGGCATCAATTTTGTGGCCCTGCATGTGGATGGACAACAGGTCCCAGCCACGGCCTTAACACCGAACTTTGGGCGCGCGAATTTCATTCGAGCCTATCAGAGCCTGTTTACAGCCACCGGTCAAATCAACCAGGACGAAGGGAATATGATCAGTGTGGAGGACTACGCGAACGGATACACGTTGTTCTGTTTCGATCTGACCCCCACCTTAGAGAACGACCACCAGCTGGCCCTCGCCAAGCAAGGCAATTTACGGTTGGAAATCCACTTTGCACGAGCCCTCCGGAGCACCGTCAATGTGATCTGCTACGCCGAGTTTGACAACATCATTCAAGTGGACAAAGCGCGCAACGTCCTGTGTGACTTCTCCACCTAACATGGATACAGACCAGATAACCACCGTCCTGGAGAATGACCCAGAGACACGTATGGTCTTTCAAGGGGTGTTCGGCCGAGATGTGTTCCCTTTAGACCGTATGTATCCTGCTGCTTACGTTCTCAATACGGACCCGATGGACAGGCCCGGTGAACATTGGATGGGCGTGTACTTGACAGAACAGCAGGGTGAATACTTTCACCCGTACGGCCTACCACCCCTCCATCCCGATTTAACAGACTTCATGGATCAAGGCACAGAGACGTGGTGTTGGAATACCAAAACGTTGCAAAGCCTGACCAGTAGCGTGTGCGGACAATATTGCTTGTTTTACCTGTACCATCGATGCCGGGGAAGACCCTTATCTGCCATCGTACAGATGTTTGACGAGTACCCCAAGGCCGAGGACCGCGATGTACTCGTATATGACTGGGCCGTCCATCATTTCAATGTACAAGCCCCGTTCTGGGCTTAAGTTCTTTCAATGTACAAGCCCCCTGTTCTGGGCTTAAGTTCTTCCAATGTACAAGCCCCCTGTTCTGGGCTTCAGTTTTCACGTGGTTGTTCTCACGTTGTTGTTGTTACTGAATAAAAAGCAAAATGAGATCTCACCAAAAAACCCTGTCTTGTGTGTTTTCTATATCAGCATAATGCATGAAACTGGCTTCGAACACCGTATTAGCCAATCAGTGGCCTAGAATGGAGCCAAAGGTAACCCATCCATGTCCAGAAAACATTACTCGTGTGTACAAGAACGCGGATGTAGGGGCGGACGTAGGCGAAAGCATTCTAGTACCCGGATGTATGATCGCTCATTGGCTCATTTTCTCGGCCGCTGATTGGTCCAAATGGAACTGCCCATCCTTCCCAGGTTAATTTACAATCCCCTTTTTGGGGTTCAAGCTCTGTATATCGATGCCGCAACATTGTTGCCGAAAGGGAGACCTTTGACCTGGATGTGACCTTTGACCCGCCATTCATCCGCGCACTTCCGGTGATGCCGCGCAGTTCCGGATAACCCGCGCGCGCGCGCGCTGCGGCCGGGGCGGGCCGGGCCGTGAAAAATCCTGAGGTTGAACATCCGGACGTCTAAGGAAAAATTGGAACTCTTCTGGGTTCGAAGGTGAAACCCGGAATTGACGTCACAACCCACGTGACCTGCGCAGCAGAATGGAAACGACACCCTAGTCTAGCCCCCTCACATAGGCTTCACATAGATACCTCACTCGATCCCATCGGCCCACCTAGACCCCAAAACGTCTATTTCCATACCCTTTGTCCACTGCGCATGCGCAGATTGACGATATTCACCCCATCAGATCCTCCCTCACATAGGCTTCACATTGATACCCCACTCGATCCAATCGGCCCACTAGTGGCTCCCCTAGATCCCAAAACGTCTATTTCCATACACTTTGTCTATTGCGCATGCGCAGAATGACGATATTCCTACCCCACATCCACCCCATCGGTTGCCCCCTCACATAGGCTTCACATTGATACCTCACTCGACCCCATTGGACCATTAGTGGCCCACATAGATCCCAAAACGGCCACCCCGTGTGGACCTATATACCCATAGCCATGCAGTATAGGCCTATGGGCCTACCCAGGCCTCGGTGACTTTTTCCAAAAATTTCACCGTTTCGCTCCGGGACCCTTCCCATTGTCATTTTCTTGGTGAGACGAGAAAAACGAGACCCCACAAGCCATAGCAAAGCCCACGAAAAAATGACCATCCCCATACCCCATACAGGCATTTTCCCTTATATTGTATAATACAGACCCCTATTGTAGAGGTAAAGTCCGTGTTCCGCTTTTTATATTTTCGGAAAAAAATCTTAATTTACATGCACCCACCCCGTTGACTTGATAGGCAGGCCCCGATAAGCCCGGGACCGATATTAGCCCTTTTGGCTAGAGTTGATAGGGGTTTTCCCCTATTTTAGGGGTAAAGTCCGTGTTCCGCTTTTTTTCCGGAGAAATTTTACATGCACCCACCCATGACTGGATGCCCCTTCACGAATGCTTCACTTTGATACCTCACTCGACCCAATCGGACCATGCAGCGTATTTGAAGTCTAGGGACTACTTTTTCTCCGCGGAAGCTTTTTCCCGCGACCGCATCACCGCCAGACCGCATCACCGCGGAAGAATACACACGCAGCTGGTGGCGCTCCCTGGCGACACAGACGCCACAGAGGTGAAAGGCGATGTGGCGTCCCCTATACCTTTAAGCTGGAAACAGCGCCCCCTGGTGGATGCAAGAGTTACCTCCCCCAGCTAAACCTTGTCCTTCGCACGCTTCCCCTACTACTCATCTCCTATCATCCTCACAGGTTGCCCTCCACAGTTTCGTAGTAATGGCCCCTCTCTAATTTCATAATACGATAGACTGCCCTTGTTCTGCTACATCATAATTCTTCTTGTCTCCTCAATAGCTTATATCTATAATGCCATCCTATTCAGCATTATCAACGCTGCAAACGAGTACGTACAAATCGAGGGCTGGCTTCGTCTACACGCTGATCGGGATCATGGAGTAAAGTTTGTCCTGCCTCAGTTATGCCCCTTGGGTGTGCCTAAAAATCGGGACTCATTTACGGGAAGAAAATCTGACAAAAAACGGTTAGGTTGACACCCACTTTTGTTTGCCTTTTTAAGTTGAGACCGGACCAGGGAACGTGTGTAAGAAGTTTAATTAAAATCGCTCTTACAGATTTTTCTGGAAATTGAGCCGAATTTGACCATTTTTCGACATTTTTAAGGGGTTTTCTAGGAAAAATGAAGCAAGCATGGAGAAGAATGTTCGAGTTTAAATTTTCTATAACATAGCAGTGGTATATCTTAAAATAATAGTTTCATCGTGCTCTTTCAGAAAATATATACATATAAGTGATTTGGGTTGAAGGTTTTACGACAACTGATGGCCGAAAAACGGACCCATAGTCTATTCCATGCCGAATGAAAGAATCTCTGGAGTGCACCCTTTAAGGCATAATAGTGGAGTCTATGCATTATCTTAATGTAGACTCCGTTACGGAGCGGAAATGTGTCATTACGCCAGATTGTTTAATTTTGACTGCCTAGTTACACCTGAAACGCTGTTTTCGGAAGCAGGTGGAAAGAAGACCAGGAGTTCGATTAAAATAATCCACAGTGTGTCCATTAGTATACTATTGAGGTTATTGCATACTGTATTCCATACAGGAGTTATCTCCCCCTGGAATGAGATTTCGGTAGATATTATGGCAGAACTAGGTCATATCAAAATGATATCAATTTGCCAGTGTAAATTTTCTTTAAAAGAGAACCCATTTACAGTCCATAAAGGATGGAATAGATGTATATTATTATGGTTTTACGAATTATTTTTCAAATTTCTGAAGTATTTCCCATGTTTCTGGGAGGAAATTCAGTGGAAAATTACCAATAATTTGACTTGGTTCCATCCCTTATTTGCATTTTCCCGTGTTTCTGCTATCATTGGAAAGCGGAAAAGCAACCACGGCCTCCATATTGCCGAATGGATGCACATTATTAAGAAGAAATAGGTCAATTTTTAGTTTTGTTCTCGAAAATCCTGCTAAAATTGTCAAAAGTGATCAAAACAAAGATGGGGTAGGGGGAAAGTTATCGGTCGGATTTCCCACAATAGTATGTATAACTGGCAAGTGTTGTATACCGCCATACTCGCAAACACTCTGAGATTACGATAAATGTGAATAATTAATTTCGTAAAAACATCCTGCCCCTTAAGGTGGCCCTCCACAGTTTCGTAGTAATGGCCCCTCTCTAATTTCATAATACGATAGACTGCCCTTGTTCTGCTACATCATAATTCTTCTTGTCTCCTTAATAGCTTATATCTATAATGCCATCCTATTCAGCATTATCAACGCTGCAAACGAGTACGTACAAATCGAGGGCTGGCTTCGTCTACACGCTGATCGGGATCATGGAGTAAAGTTTGTCCTGCCTCAGTTATGCCCCTTGGGTGTGCCTAAAAATCGGGACTCATTTACGGGAAGAAAATCTGACAAAAAACGGTTAGGTTGACACCCACTTTTGTTTGCCTTTTTAAGTTGAGACCGGACCAGGGAACGTGTGTAAGAAGTTTAATTAAAATCGCTCTTACAGATTTTTCTGGAAATTGAGCCGAATTTGACCATTTTTCGACATTTTTAAGGGGTTTTCTAGGAAAAATGAAGCAAGCATGGAGAAGAATGTTCGAGTTTAAATTTTCTATAACATAGCAGTGGTATATCTTAAAATAATAGTTTCATCGTGCTCTTTCAGAAAATATATACATATAAGTGAATTGGGTCGAAGGTTTTACGACAACTGATGGCCGAAAAACGGACCCATAGTCTATTCCATGCCGAATGAAAGAATCTCTGGAGTGCACCCACAGGTCACGCCCCATTCACCCAAACCGGAAGTGACGTCATACGGCAAGGTCACGCTCCATTCACCCAGACCGGAAGTGACGTCATACGGGACAGCGCCCCCTGGCGGAAAAAGGGGAACCAAGAGTTACCTCCCTGGAAAAGGGCCGGGGATTTCACCTTTCCCTACTACTGACATCATTGGCCTGAAATCCATTCTCTATGCAGATATACTTCCTATCGGCTAGGCCATTCAAAATATGTGTTTGCACTGGTATAATGTACCTCATTGTTTTATACCGAACTTGTGATATTCAATATATTTTGTATTATGTTATAAATGTTACTGATACAAACCATGAAAAATGCCATTCATGACTGTATTTCGAGGGCCTGAATATCTGTAGTGATTGTAATAAAAGCACTTCAACTTGATATTGTGTTTTCCAATTGATTTCACATTATTCACTGCATTCCCTCTTCCAGATATCCGATTTGTCGGGCTACACCCCCCCCCCCCCACCTCCCATTAAAACAGCTAGCCAATTAGGCCAAAGAAAATATACCTTGTAAGGGCCAATCTAAAATTACATAACGCGCTTTTACATTTTAGCATTAAAGAAGATAACGCCAAATGAACGGGTTACCTAATTTTAAAATGGTCACCTACATTGCATGTAAAAAGCAATACCTTGTTAATTTCCTTAAGTTAACGACGCAAACACATTTGTCGATGAGAGTGATATTTAATAGGCCTACCCAGACAAACACATTGGTCTGATGTGTATTCCTCGTAATCCTCGTAATGTTTTGAAGATGCACCAAAATTGACTTCAGAATGATACAAAGATTTAAAAACAAATACTGGTACTTTGTACAATTATCTCCCTAGTTTAATCCGTGGCGTGTCCCACTCCTCCTACTCATCCTTCCCCGCTTTACTCACTACACTTGAATAATAAGTGTCTTGAAATAAAACACTTTTCTTCCCCCACAGACTTACATGGCCCCCCCTGCTCCCCTCGTTTTGGAAGGGTTTTATTGCGATTATCCTGAAATCATGACTGGCTTCTAGTGGAAATATACATTTTTCCTGGCAAACAATTAGTTTTGCATCGATTTTTTCAACGGCCGGTTGTCTAGGTCGACTATACACATGGAAGTGGCATAAAAGATAAATGTGACGAGTTACGTGTTTTCGGAACCGGCTAAACGACAAGCAGTTGATAGAAATGTTATAAATAAAAAATCAGAAATGGTATGAAACTACCTTTTCTACGATAGATTACTGGGTTGCTGCCGATGCTTTCCAGTAGACTGCGATTGAATATTTACGTGTGACACGAGTAGGCCAGAGCGTCAAACTTGAAATTACCCATTGCGAAGCACGTGCTTTTTGCCCTCCGCTAACGGTAAGTGAAAGTTACTGTGGATTACAAGATATACAAAACCCGCTATACCGGGACTGTGACCACTTTGAGAGCAACGTGAAATCTCCCGCCAAATAATTGTCATATGGGGAACCCATGACTCATAGGATTTCCAATAGGGATTGTCATGGTTCCCGACGAAATTTTGACTTCCTGTTGAGACACAATTGAAATAATGGGGTTCCCCATTGCAATGCATTTCAATGGGCCTTGCTTCTGTAGTCGGGTTCCACTTCCCTTTGTGCGCACGAGGATTACCTAAAATGCAAACCGAGCACGTGTTCGGAAAGAAATTCGTCCACTGGCAAACAACATGTCGGCTGTTAGGAGGCCCATCATTTCTTTAGCACACACCAGGGATTCATACACGTCGTCTATAGGGGCCCGAACGGCCAAATTGAATAAATAACTCAATTTTCAGCTGTGTTTATTTAATTTTTGTTGTTTTTGAAGGAAAATGTTCAATATTTTCAGAAAATTCAATTCGAATTTGCTTTAAAAACCGATTACGAATTGAGTTTTCTCCCCTGTTTGGAGACGGACGTCTGTGTAACAACAACACATTTCAGTCGAACTTGGACGAGAAAAGCCGAACGGTGGTGTTTTAGAACGGGATTTTCAGTAACATTCGGGTGAACTCAGGGGGACGTTTTCAAATAGGAACCCCAAACCACAAAGTCGTCGCTTTAACTTCGAGCCACCTTGAACCGTGTTGTTCTTCACTCTGTGGAGTAGCAGTCCTGGTGTGCAACCATGGAAAGGTTCCGCTTATTTGCATACGGCTTGCATACGGCCAACGTATACTGTACGTTAGCAAGAGCGACAGAGTAGTCCCCCCTCATGTGTTGCATGTGTTGGAAAGCTTTCACTTTTCACAGTGTATATACGGTATGTACAATTTTATAGCGGTTATATTTTCCCAACGAAGTTCCGATCAAATGATTAACAATCGAGGGCCAGAACTTAGAAAGGTCGTCTAGTTAGCTTGTAATCAGCTACGTGATAACACGCTTATATGGTCGTCCGATTTAGTGATTTCTCGGGCTTATTTTCGTAACAACAACAACAACAAATGCTAGTTTTTTCAAAGTTATTACGTAGTTTATTGGTGATAATGCATTTGGGTAGAAAAGAAAATGTTTCGCTAGACATTTTCCCAATGTCACTTAATATATCATTAAATTGTCAGACGAACTTTCTTTAAGAAATTGGTCAAACCTCATTACTTCATCAGTGTAACAGCTGACAAGTTACATTAGGAGGTGCGCGTTTCAGTGACTGATTGTAGTGTTCTGTTAATATCCCAACACAGAAGGAAATACTCTTATTAGAAAGATTGACTATATATATTCTACATATAATTTTTTCTTAAGTATTCATTTAAAAAGTTGATTTTCATAATCTATAATAATAAAAGCAAAACAATTTTAAAACTAAACTTAAAATTAATGTATGGATCATTAAAAACAATCCCCAGCTAAATAGCTTACCAAACACCTGTGTAGGTATTTAAAGTGCTAATGCAGCGAAATTGTCAATTTCATTTTTATCATGAAATTGTACGGTTTGGGATTTCTGCTTTAATTTAATAAAATTCTCGCAGAGAGTTTTAAACAGGAAGATATTATATTTTGCTACGAAACGCAAGGGGGTTAGCAGATAAAGTGCGACATTTACGGTCGCCATGTTTTCGTATATGTGACGTCATAAGTATGACATGCCGGTCGACGAGCAAGCCAGCGATATGCGTAGCATATGGCGAAGGCCAATATCCATAGACTGAATTCACATTGTTGTTGAGTTAATACTGTTGATATCCATCACTGTCTTCGTATGATAACGTGCCAGGAATGAAAGAAAGAATCTAGTCGGCCACGTATCCGTGCATGATCAGTTAAAATGCTTTATTTACCTGAATTCGTGGGCAGTACCGTAGTTGGACGAATGCATGCAGTTACTATCTGATTCACATAGGAGGGAACGGGGTTTTCGTGGATTTATCAGTTAATAAATCACATCAGCTGTCGAAAACTCACAATATATTCCAAACTCTGTCTATGCAATTATTTGTCATCAAAAATATTCCCCTGGCATTAGAAATTATTTTAAAAATCTCCAAAGTTTGTATCGTCTGAGTACACGGTCATGCCGGCAACCGGGTAAGTGAAAAGATTAGTGAGCTCAGCTTTCTCTGGGCCATGCACCAACAGAATTTCAGAATACTACGTAAAATATTAAATTGAAGTTTACATACCGAGAAAACTAACATTTCAAACATTTCAACTAAAGAAGATTCAAACAACAACAAAACAACAAACAGGACAAAGACAACATTGAAAAACGAGTCTCTCGGGAGTATCTGAAATAAAAATAAACATGAAATTAGTTCAACATTATTCCGAAAAAATTACATAATGCTAAAAAATTGTCTAATGTGATAATAAACGAGAAGGGTGCAAGATAATTTTACCGATAGCACAGAAAAATATATAAGACAAATATAAATTCTGATAAAAAAATATTATTCAACAATTTTGAATGGCTTTTTCTTTTCTCATACCGCACAAACTTATGAACAGTTTACATTTGCTTTCATAACCGATCATATTGTGGAATTCAAATAGAATATAGATCTCGAGTGAATGGAAGAAATTCTTAATAAAGCCTTCACTTTTTGCACAAGAAAACCGGAATGTGAAATTGAAGACCGAAGACTGTTGTTTTTGCACGCGGACCTCGGCGGGAGCACTTCAGACGGGCCGCTTCAGACGTCGTGATAGATTTGGGCATTCCAATTTAGAGCATATAATATTATGTTTTTAGATCTAATTTAAAGTTGATTGTAATGGGAAGAAGAAAACATATCTCTCTGAGAATTTGGGGGTAATGAAGATCGATCTTCGTTATTTTCTTGAAGTTGGGAATCCTTCCGTGTAATGATAAGTGATGCACGTACAGCCATGTATGCATTCATGCAGGCAAATAAAATGCGAACACTACCGGTAGCAGATAAATTTTATAAATATCGTACAAAACAAATTTATATAGACTACAGATTCTTGGTAATTAATTTGACCAGATAAAAATTATAATGGAACTGCTCAGTGGAATTTGAAGTCATTTCTATGGCAATGAATTAAATTTAGCCTGGTTGCACACGGTAGGCTTTGCTCGGTCGCGGATGCGGGGCTTTTTGTATCTTCATTAGGTCCATACAAATTGTCTGTATTCATTCACAGGTATGTCTTATAATAAACCCTTGTCATACTTAATTTCCTGATGAACATTAAATTCAAAAATTTTATTAAACAAACCAGCATATTGGCCTCGAGGACGGGCTTGCCTCCCTCCAAACACTGTCCGCCATGCAGAGCCCAGACTCAAGCTGACCATCTGTCATACTTATGACGTCATCATATTTGTAAACAAAGCCAATGAAAACGGTCGCACTTTTAAGAGCACAATTGCACGCCCTTTTCCTTTTGAAATAAGAACTTCTCCTTGTCCGATTTTCCTCATGGATATAGCAAATTAATCACGAAAGAATAGAGAATCAAATTATTTAATAAAAGTTTCGCTGCATTAGCACTTTAAGCAGAAATAGCATAGGGATGCTAAAATCTAAAAATATTCAATTTGATTTCGAAGAAGGGTCGCTAAAATTTAAATAAATTCAATTTTCACATTTAAAAAACTCAATATTTTGCTGCGGGTAGCTATGGAAATGACTTCTATAAACCCCTGCACACGTACCGTTTTGAGTGAATTATTCAAATTCAAGTCGGACACAACAGAATCGATGGCCTTCCTCAGCCGACATGTTGTTTGCCAGTGGACGAATTTCTTTCCGAACACGTGCGCGGTTTGCATTTTGAGTAATCCTCGTGCGCGGAAAGGAAAGAAAGATGGCGCGAAGCGAGCAGGAAGGACGATTTGATATGTGCCGAGCACAGGCAGCAGTCCTTGATGGGTTGGGGGGAGAGAAAAAGGTGGTGGGTGGGGGGTGGTGGTCTCTATAGATATACTTAGACCCTATATGGCCTCCAGCGCCACCCCATATATACATCTCGCAATATTTGTCCTCCGATATACAAGGACTGCTACCTGTGGTGACGAGAAACAAAAACAATCCCGAGTCACTTTTCTACCCTCTGTGCTTTCGTGAGCAGATTGTGTGTGCATATGGATAAGTTGATGAAATAAGGTACGTATTTATTCATGTATTTGGGTCGAATTTCATGAGTTGAATTTTGCTGTTTGTCGTGCGCCGGCATCATTGAAAACTGTTGACCGCTTCTCTCTTGCACCACATGATATTGGATGAGCTGATTCCTCACGAAATAAACATTATGCATGTAATGACCACATGCGGGGTGATACATGTGTCAATCGGTCAGACATTTCCAAGGATGCCAAGTTCTAACTTAAAACAACCACGCCAGAATTCATTCCTTCACTCAGAATAATTGGATCTAACTTTTACAAAACCTGCAGCTCACAATAGCTCCTGGATCTACAACAGATAAATGAAGGGACCTATTTTATCTGTGCTATGGCAAAAGTATCATGTAGAATGGGATTGTGTGGTTAATATCAGATTCATGGAAGTTGAAGTCCTGCAGCATGCTCCACAAATATCATCAAAGGTCATAAAACTTTCTGCTCTGCACCAGTGTGGATCTATACTTGTTTTTTGGGGGTTTTTTTTTTTACAAAATTATCTCCCTTGACAAGGTAAGGACTTCATTTCCTGAGTAGAGGTAAAGATAAAAACCGCACATATTTTGACTATTTTATTCAAATTTCAATTCCACTTCTGGTTCATGTGCATGTATAAAATACCTACAGAATGAACTGCATACAGAATAACACAAAGAACAGGTATATATGTACCTTATTACATTCTTAACCAAAGATCAATACCTGGGTGATATTACAACAATACCATGGTGTTATATATTGTTATGATTGGCTTAACTTTAGCTGCTGAAGATATTTTTAATTTGAGGGCAATGGGCAATCATACTAAATTTATTTTCATAACTTCATTTATTTT